>PVKB01006966.1:0-46973 GCA_004027205.1 Ctenodactylus gundi | reverse complement strand
GGTGTGCCACAACCGCGACCAGCAGGGTCCCCTGGGCATGTGTCTCAACTACGAGGTGCGTGTGCTCTGCTGCCGTGTTCCCGAAGGCTGCCCCACCTTGCCACCTGCTACACTGCCCAGCACCCCATGGGAGACTGTCACCAGCCAGACCCAGGAAACAGCCTCCACAAAGGGAACCAGCTCATCCACTACATGGAAATCCAGCTCACCTTTCATGACCCCAACCACCACCACTTCCACGAGGGAAAGAAGCTCAACCTTCATGCCTAAAACCAGTTCTACCTCTGTGCACACTGCCAGCTCTGAATCTCTGCCTCAAACCAGAACCACCTTTGGACTCCCAGTCAGCTCAACCACTATGCACAACACTGGCTCAACGCCCACCAGTAGATCTATACGCACTACCAGTACCACCTCCACATGGGAAACCAGCTCCTCTACTGTGCACGAAGCCAGTTCCACCGCTACCGGGAAACCCAGTAGGGCCTCTGTTTCTGCTCCCAGCCAAAGCCACATTCCCACATCTGAGACATCTATCACCCCACATGGGAGCAGAGATTGCCACCCACAGTGCACGTGGACCCGCTGGTTTGATGTGGACTCACCAGCTCCAGGGACATATGGCGGAGACCTCGAGACCTACAGCAACATCCTCCAAAAAGGACACAGAATCTGCCTCCCATCTGAGGAGGTCACTCGGCTGCAGTGTCGAGCTGAGCTGCACCCTGAACTTAGTATCACCACACTGGGCCAGGTTGTACAGTGTGACAGAGATGTGGGCCTGGTATGCCGCAACCGCGACCAGCAGGGTCCCCTGGGCATGTGCCTCAACTACCAGGTGCGCGTGCTCTGCTGCCGTGTCCCTGATGGCTGCCCTCAGACTCCAGTAACCTCCCCAGTGACCTTACCCACTGAGACCTGGTCTCCAGCTACTTCTACCTTAGCTGTGTCTTCCCTGAGGTCCTCCAGTTCCGTGCCCTCCTCTCCAAGCTGCTTCTGCTACGTGTCTGGCGACCTATATTCTTCAGGTAACAACCAACTCCCAATGAGCCGAAATTTTACCTCTGGGAAAGCCTGGGACATGATAGAGATGAGTGGGATCTTTTCTGTGGCACGGTCTTAATTTTGTCTTCATGATTGGCCATAGCCTCATTTGAGTTTTTATCCTATTGACATAGGGGTGGAGGACTTTCTGTGGATAAGGTCACTGAGTTGCCAACAGTGTCTCCTATTCCCTACAGGCCTCTACTAACCACCGTCCTGTCCCTTTTCTTACAGGGTCGGTCATATACCGCCAGACAGACCTTACTGGGCACTGCTATTATGCCCTGTGTAGCCATGACTGCCAAGTTGTCAGGTCTGTTGATCCAGACTGTTCCTCCACTCTGCTGACCTCCACCCCAACTTCATCTTCATCAATGTCCACCCTCCCACATGGGGGTTGGCTGGGGTGCCAAAAAGTGGTGCCTCCAAGAAAGGTAATCTCCTTCCTCCCCGGCTCCTCTGGGGGTCCATGGGCTACCGTGGAGACTGTAGTGTCTCTATAATTCGGTTCAGTTCAAGTTCTGGTGAAGGGCACTGGCCGCAGCTGATTAGGCTGATTGCTGGGAGATGGCCTGTATGGACCCAGGGAACCACTCCCCAGGTTTTTGGTAGGTGTGTTTGTCAGCAGGTGGGATGAAAGGATTCTAGCAGGTGGCAGAGGCTGGTAGATGGGCAGCACAGCAGTAAGGGAACAGAGGCAGCAGGAGCAGCCTCTCATAGCAGAGCCTCCAGCCAGCTTTTAGCTATGTGCAGACTTGCTGGGTGGTAGGACTGGTGGGGATGTTGGGGGTGGGGAAGAGGGCTGGGGATTAAGTGGGGATCTTGACAAAGCTGCCATTCCCTGGTCCTCACGTGGGAGCCCAAGGGCTAAAGAGGAGGCCCATTAGTCCCAAAGGTAAACCTGCATCTGTCTTTGCTTCTACAGAAGGGTGAGACCTGGGCTATGCCCAACTGCACCCAGGCCACCTGTCAGGGTGACGACGTCATCACCCTTCACCCACGCCAGTGTCCAGAGCTGAAGATGCCATCCTGTGCCAATGGTTACCCAGCCCTGAAGGTGGCTGACCAGGACAGCTGTTGCCAGCATTATCAGTGCCAGTGTGAGCTAGGGGCATGGCCAGGTGGGGCAGAGGGGAATGGGTTGGGGATGGACACCAGGTAGGACTTGTGGCATGCTGGAATGAGTAGAGCTGAGCCTTCACCTCAGGGTCTCTGATGGATGGCTGAGGGTGGTGGCATCTGTCCCTGCCTCCTCACTGAGTATCTTCCCAGCTGTCTGAAGAGACTGTCTGCCCTCAGTCTGGTCTTAGGGCTCTAGTGGTGGGTGAGGCTGGTCTGTGGGGGAGAGACTGAAGCCTCTCATCCTGCAGGTGTGTGCAGTGGCTGGGGTGACCCTCACTACATCACGTTTGATGGCACCTACTACACATTCCTGGATGAGTGCACTTACGTGCTGGTGCAGCAGATTGTGCCTGTGTTTGGTCATTTTCGAGTGCTCGTTGACAACTACTTCTGTGGCATGGAGGATGGGGTGTCCTGCCCACAGTCCATCATTGTTGAATACCACCAGGACCGTGTGGTGCTGACTCGCAGGCCAGTTGGGGGAGTCATGACCAATCAGGTAGGAAGGCCTCTTCCAGAAGTATCTGGGGATCAACTGGGGAACTCATGCTGACTGCTGCTGGCCATGTCCTGGTGCAGATCATATTCAATGGTGAGGTGGTCAGCCCTGGCTTCCAGAAGAATGGCATTGCTGTGTCTCGCATTGGTATTAAGATGTATGTGACCATCCGAGAGATCGGTGTCCAGGTCATGTTCTCAGGCCTCATATTCTCAGTGGAGGTGCCCTTCAGCACATTTGCCAACAACACAGAGGGACAGTGTGGTGAGTCTTCCTTGCATTGCCCAGAGTTGAAGTAGGGTGTCTGAGATGTATCTCCAGCTGCATCTGCCACAGTGCAGTTCTCTGCCTGTGTGGACCACGTTTGGTCAGCTTCCTGGGGAGAGGGAAGCACGGGGAGGGGGCCTACAGATGTGGGCTAAGGGGCCATGCCCAACTCCCATCTGACTGACTCACCCTGTTTGCCCAGGTACCTGCACTAATAACCAAAAAGAAGAGTGCCGGCTTCCTGGGGGTGCACTGGCCTCCTCCTGCTCTAAGATGGCTGGCCACTGGAGGGTGCCCAACCCTGACCAACCCTCCTGTCGTGGGCCTACTCCAGCACCCACCTCTGCTGTGCCCACCACTCCACCTGCTACGTGCCAACCATCAGCCATCTGCAAGCTGATCCTGAGCGAGTAAGACTCTGAGACTTCATGCAAGGGGAGCTGAGCAGACAGCAGCTCAGGGAGCACCTGAGGAGGACAAGGATGCCTTGCCAAGGCCCCAGTGCTGTTTTTGGGGCTCTGGGCAGATTGGGCTCCACTGGAATAACATTTTGGGGCTAAGCTGCAGCCAGCTGATCAGTCTCCAAGGCTGACCAAGGCACTCGGCTGTTCATCCCACCAGAGTGACCATCAGCCATTGCCTCAGCACTTGGGTTGCACTGAGGTTTGAAGACAAGGTGGAGCTTAAGGGAGAAGACTCTGCAGAGAGAAAGGGTTGTGCTGGCTAGACATTGTGCTTTGGGCCCAGAACTATGGGGTGACCTTCCTGCTGGAAGGCAAGCTCCTCAACATTTGAACCTCTGCTCAGACATTCACCTCCAATGTCACTCTTTCCTGCGAGGGACATCATGTGTCTGAAAAGCCCTGTTGTAGAACAAGTTGATGGCGTGGAGGAGAGGGCAGGGTCACAGCCCTATCACAGCCTTCCCTATCTCTCCACAGAGTCTTTGAGGTCTGCCACTCTGTGATTCCCCCACTGCCATTCTTTGAGGGCTGCGTCTTTGACCACTGCCACAAGACTGACCAAGAGGTGGTGTGCTCTGGCCTTGAGCTATACGCTTCACTCTGTGCATCCCAGGGCGTGTGCATAGACTGGAGGGGCCGGACCAACAACATGTGCCGTGAGTGCCTGGCCCAGATTCTGCCCCAGCCCTGGTGGGAGGGGGCAGAAGCACTGGGCCGACAAACTGGGTGGGTTCAGTGGCAGGGAGGGATTACTAGAGGAGGATGAGAGCTTGACCTAAGGCACAGCACAGCGGGTTTCCCAGCGAGAAAGGAGGGAACATCCAAGTTGGGGTGTCCATGGCCCCGGAGACTGGGAGTGCAGGTGGTCTTGGGCTGACCATGCTGGAGTCTGAGGAGTTGTGGAGCTTGGACTCATAGGCAGCCATTGTTGGGTAGCCACCAAGGCTCCTGAGTGCATGTCAATGCACAGGGGGTGTGCGAGGCCAGGGGATCTCAGAGGCACGGCCTGGAGCTAGCCTCTCAGAAGTGGCTCCTTGTTCCCCACAGCATTCTTCTGTCCTGCTGACAAGGTGTACCAGCCCTGCGGCCCGTCCACTACTCCCTACTGCTATGGAAATGACAGTATCAGCTTTTTGTATGTACCCTTCTCCCCCAACCCATGGGACAAGAAACCCCAGAGCCACCCAGAAGACCCTAATCTAAGTAGCATCTGGCTATCCCAGGCCAGGGTTCTTCCTACTCTGAGGAAGAAAGACTCTAAAAACACTCCATTCTCCCTACAGGGCCCTTCCGGAGGCTGGCCCCATCACAGAAGGCTGCTTTTGTCCAGAGAGCATGGCACTTTTCAGTACCAGTTCGCAAGTCTGTGTCCCTGCGGACTGCTCCAGTATGTCCCTTTGGGATGGATGGGAGGCGGGCTAGAGCCTGTCTCCTGCCCTATCCCTGTGACCTCTGATCTCTCTTCCTGCAGGGTGTTTGGGGCCACACGGGGAACCGATGGAGGTGAGTGTAGATGGGTGGCTGTCGCTAGGATCAAGAGCCTAAGAAAGGAGTGTCCTGAAACACAGGCCTTGGGAAAGGCTGGGGCAAGACAGGGGGCCAGAGTTTCATTTTTCTGTCAGAGGCTCAGAGGTAGACACATGCGGAGGGGCAGATGTCCCCTCTTTTTGTGCTCCTATCCTAACTCCTGGGATGGTGCTTGTGCTGGCCCCTACAGGATTTGCTCTGTCATTCCCTGAGGCCCTATCCTGCCTTATCTCCCGGTCCCTGCAGGATCTCATGCCAATCTTTGAGCCAGCTTGTACTTCTGAAACCACCTCCCTGGTTCCTGCCCCTCAGCACAGGCACCACAACTTCTGTGCCCTATGTTACCTGTGCTGGCCTGGCTGTGGCTGCTTCAGGCCCGAGGCTGACCACTAAAGGCTCGCGTACCTTCTCCTCACAGCCAGGCCAGACCACCAGTGTGGACTGCCAGGAGTGTACCTGTGATGGAACCACAATGACCCTAACCTGCCATGGAAAGACCTGCCCACTGCCTTCTGCCTGTCCTGTGCCTGGCTTTGTACCTGTGCCCGTACCCTTGAAGGCTGGCCAGTGTTGTCCCCAGTTCAGTTGTGGTAAGCTTTTATAGGAGGCGAGCAGGAGAACCTACAGGGTGGGAGGGGCAAGGTAATTCTTGCTGGGGCTGCTGGGGCCCTGGCTAAGGGTGGCCAGCTTTGAGTCATAGCCATAGACAGTGGTATGGAAGTCATATTTTCTGGCCTCTAAGTACTAAGTAGTAAGGGACCAAATGGCTTCCACTGTTGCTAGGTGGTAGTGTCTTTTCTACCTGGGCTGCCTGCAAACCTATTCCTGAGGCCCCCTGTGGAGCAGAAGCCTCACACCACAGGCTAGGATGGGAATAGGACAGAGCCCAGATCTTAACTGCCCTCTTCCCCTGCAGCCTGCAACTCCAGCTACTGCCCGAAGCCTCTGGACTGTCCAGAGGGCTCCAGTCTGATTGTGACTCATGAGGAAGGGGCCTGCTGCCCAAGCCAAAGCTGCAGTGAGTATTCCCAACACTAACCAGGCTATGCTGGGCAATATAGCTAGGCCCCAGACCCAGTCTCCAGGGGGGTATAATGGAATGAAGCCAAAATGTGTCTGTTGCTGGCCATCACCCTGGGCCCACTTCTTGGTGTGGATAAAGACTGTTGAACTCCAGCAGGGAATGTTGGAACTTGTCTCTGTCCAGGGGGCTAGAGGCAGTGAGAACATGGCAGGCTAAGTGGGTAGAACAGGGTGAGCAACCACTCAAACAGTTGGGCTGCAGTGTACCTATTTTCTGAACAGACTGGACTGCCTGCAGTGTCAACGGGACTCTCTACAAGGTGAGCCGACCTGTGTATAGGCTCTATGATCCCGGGGCTCAGGGGGACTTCGGAGCATCTGAGAAGCCCTGAGCCTTTGCAAACCCCAACTTGGAATCCCAACCAGAACTGAGCTGTGGACACAACCCACAGCTAGCTTGGTGTGGCTGTGGTCTCAGGTCCATGTCAGGGCCTTCAGGGGTGCTTAGGCCCAATCAGGGTTCCAAAGGCTCGCTGTTCTAGGTGTCCTAGGAGAGCTAAGTTTCCAGCCTTGTTTCTCCCTGCTGGGCTCTGGAGTGTGACCTAATGGATGCCCCATACATGGGGACACCATAGTGGGTTCTGCCCTTTCCCAGGGCCTGGGTGGTGGGATGGTGGTCTCTGCACCAGGAGGTGATGCCAAGAGCCACCCAGGGGGGTGGATCAGCCTGGTGGGCAGACTAGAACAATCGGTCAGTGAGGGGAAGGACTGAGTGTTTCCCAGGCCTGAGCCCACTAATGCCTACCCCCTCTTCCCAGCCTGGTGCTGTGGTCTCCTCCAGCCTATGTGAAAAATGCAGGTGTGAGATATCCAATAACCCTGAGGCAGATGCCTTCGTAATCAGCTGCGAGACTGAGATCTGCAACACCCACTGTCCGGTGGTGAGTACTGGCTCCACTCTGGTCCGCTGTCAATGACTGAGCTCAGGTCACATGTCTTCCTCTGTCCTGGTCCCTAGGACAGCTGGCTTGAGCTCAGGCTGCATGTCTGTCCCCACCTTGGTCCCTGGGCCAGGCAGCTGAGCTCAGATCACATGTCTACCTCCTTGCAGGGCTTCAAATACCAGCCAAACACTGGGAAGTGCTGCGGTGAGTGTGTGCAGGTGGCCTGTGTCATGAACGCCAGTAATGATTCTGCCCAATTATTCTATGTGAGTAGCCACTCCTACAGCTGGGTGGCCACAGGGCAGGTTGAAGTCCTGGGCAAAGTGGACTGGGGGCTCTAGGCATGTTATTAGAGGCAAAGCTGCAACCCTTTCCAAAAGCTCTAGGAAGGTCCAGGCTCTTGCTCATAGGAATGGAAAGTGTGAGACAGATAGCACTTGCCCTGATGGAACAGGGTTTTAGGGGGACACTAGGCTGGGTAGGCAGGGTCTGGAGGCACATGGGAAGCCATCCTCTAAGGCATGCATACAGACAGCCAACAGGCTGGAGGGCAGGTGCCGCTCACTCTCTCGGCTCTCCTCCTTTCAGCCTGGTGAGTCCTGGTCAGACCCTGGGAACCACTGTGTGACCCACACATGTGAGAAGTACCAAGATGGGCTCATGGTGGTGACGATAAAGACCGAGTGCCCCCCGCTCAACTGTCCTCGGGTAAGTGCCCTCTTTCCTAGTGAAAGGGTTCTACTTAAAATGTGAGAGAGTCACAGTTATCCCTGCAGGACCAGCAGGGCCAGGAGTGGAATGATTTATCTTCCTTTGGGGCTGTCCACTCCCATTGTCCTTCCAGGGAGCTGTCTACTTCTGTTGCCCTCCTATAGGCTCCACCCCTTCTCCCTCTTATGAGAGCCGTTCACTCCATCTGAGTCTGGCTTGGCATGCCCATTCCCCCACATCTGGAGTGTCTTCCTTGGCCCTAATAATACCCTCCGTTGGCACAGGACCAGGCCCAGCTGAGCCCAGATGGCTGCTGCCTCTTGTGTCCCTCTTCTGTAGACCCACACCGTAAGTGGATGTTTCTGCTGGGCAGGGCCTAATTCTGACCTGGGAGGTCCAGGAAACCCACTCTTCTGTTCTTCCCCAGAGCTAGATTGCACTGTGCACCACAGAGACCAGATCATCCGGCATCAGGGCTGCAACTCCACTAGGCCTGTCCGACTCTCCTACTGCCAGGGTGTCTGCGGAGAAAGCATCTCCAAGTACGAGACTTTTCCTTGGTGCCCTCCCCTGCCTGACTTGGGAAGTCCCTGAGGGCATCATTTAGGCACAACTAGCAGAGGGGTGCAGTTGGGCCTGCTCAGGTCTGGGGGTGGGCGACATTTAGCGGTGGAATCACAAGGGAGAGGAAGAGGGGTAAGAGACCACAGTGGCCACTGAAATTGTCTGAGGTGGAACAGGGCATTTTGAGATCCCAGGTCATGGCCTGGTTTAGAATAAGCTCTTCTGTGTGCCAAGAGCATTACTCCAGTTTCCCTATTGGTAACTTGCTGCTGCCAGTGGTATGTGTCTCTCTTAGATGCATGATGCCACAGTGGTGGCTAACGCCAGCCTTGGTGGGAGCATTGCCCCAGAATGATGGGCACGTGGTAGCCAGTGGCACCTGCTGCCACAGGGCTGGAGGCACAGTGTGATACAACTTCAGTAATGGGAAGGTTGCTACTAAGCATAGCAAGTGGCTGCTCTACTGTCCAGTGGGAGTTTATGTATGATGGAGTCAGTGGTACAGGCACGCATGGTGGTAAACACTCTGCCCACAGGTACTCCCTGGAAGCCAATGCAGTAGAGCACAAGTGCCAGTGCTGCCAGGAGCTGCGGACCTCGCAGGAGAAGGTGACATTGTACTGTGCCAATGGCTCCAGCCGGTCCTTCACCTATACCCAAGTGGAGGAGTGTGGTTGCCTGGGCCAGCAATGCCGCTCACCCGGGGACACCAGCTACTCAGAGTCAGGGGAATTGGGGTCCAGGGAGAACAAGGAGCAGAGCCAGGAGTCAGAAAGCAGGAGATTGCGAGTCTAAGATTCACCAGTGAACTGACTAACGCATCAAGAGAACATCTTTGTATCCTCCAAACTCACTCCTGAGGCCAAGGGAATGTGAGCCTTCCTTCATCCAGGTGCCAACTTGGACATGCCTCCTGCCCACCACTTCCTGGTTGGGGATTTCCCCCACATGCCCATGGGGGAGGGGAAGCCCTTGTCAGCACCGGCTCAGGAGCGCAGGGCAGCAGGCTCCTCTGGCTATGAGTTCAGCTTGCTTCTGCACCACACAAGGGTCTTAAGAATGAGACTCACTGCCAGGCCTCGCTCATACCTTAGCCTGGTATGTGTTCCCTCCTCAGGAAATGGTCAATCTGTTTTTATAAACATACTTGTAGCATTTTGCAATTGTGGACTCTCTGTTTTCTAACTTATGCATAAGTTCACAAGTGAGGACAGGCTTGGGCCCAGGGGACTCAAATCAAGATGGCTGACTGCAGACTGGCAGTCTAGTGAGGGCTACTGGGGGGAGGTAGCTGCTTAGGGAAGAGGGCAAACATGATGATCACATGCAGAGGCCACTGAGAGGCCATCTGCTGCCCAGACTCAAGAAGGCATCTGGTCAGAGCACAATGAGAGGATGAATGAATGAGTGGGTGGGTAACTGAGTAAGTGAATTGAGGTGGCCCCTGTGAGGCACCTAGGGTGTGCTTGTCCACTGGAATCAGGTATCTCTTCGCCTGCTGGTCTGTCCCAGGGAGACTTAATCTCCAGTGTACAAAGCTCCTAGGACTTCTGTGCACCAACACTGAGCTGGGCATGCGTACATACATGCATAAGCACCTACAGGCACCGAGGAGGTCAGCGACCCCACAGAAGGTCCACGGGCCCTTTGTCATGAGAATAAGGTTTAGTTTCTCCCTATAGCTACCATCTACCCTGCCATGCCTCACTGTCCAGATTCTGTGGCACCCTGAGAAGGCTTTAGCACCATAAGAGATACCTGGCCTTAGGTTTGGCTCTGGCCTCCAACAGCACTGGTAGTGGGGTGAGCACTGGTGGCCACATGTTTCAGAAACTGCAGAAGGATCTATAGGTGGCCAGCATGATCCAGGCTGTCTGAGAGGAGGGAAGGGAAGTCTGTGGTCAGCCCAGGTACCAGGCTACATCCCACACACCAGCGCCCAGGAAGTCCAGAACCTCATTAAACCCAAGCACAGTGCAGTGGGAGGGCATGTGTACCCAGAACACATGTAAGTAGGACAATGTGTCAGTCAGCTATACTTGGCTACGTGTGGGGAAGCCTGGGCTGGGCCCTGACATGGCTATACAGTACAAGTCATTTGGGAATATCCTAGAGCTTAGGATTCTGCCCAGGTCTCCCACAGTCCAAGTGGACCCAGAGCTCCGTGATCTAGACTTTGAGAGCCTCAGACTTGTGAACTCTGAGCAAGGGTATGGCGAAATAGGAGCGGTGATAGAACAGGAGTTGACTCTATCCTGTTCCCTGGTTAGGAGAGGATAGCATACAGACATTATATCCAGGTCATTGTCTCACCAAGGGAAACTGAAGCTTAGCAAGTCAGCACACCAGTAGCCAGCGGGGTGGAAGCTGATCTTGTGTCTCCTCTGCTATGTAGCAGTCTTCCAATCTGGCTCCTGGAATTCTTTGTTCTTCCACTTTATGACACCTGGCTGGGCTGAGCATGGAGGCACTACCCACCTTCCACTTTTGGAACTTGGCACTATTCCCTGTGGCCATTACAAGACAGGGTGTAGGTGGGTCCTGCCTCTTGTGGCTCCTCACCTTATTTGTCTCAAAACCAGCACAGAGCAGAGCTAAGGACCAGGGAGGGGATGAGGACTCCAGAGTGTCCTGGGTCTCCAAGTCGTGAGGCCATTGATGCTGCTGAGGATAGGCTTTTACAGTTCATACAACATGTCCACTGGGTGGGGAAAGTCTGGGTCTAACTGGAGGCCTAGAACTCTTCCTACCCTAATGGCCCTATGCCCTTAAGTTACATCAAAGTTCTGTCTGCAGGCCCTGGGCAGTTAGAAGCATAACTGTGTTCTCAGGTGCCGGAGTTACACATGGTTTTGTCCCAGGGGCAGGCCTTATGGTATGCTGTTAACCTAAGGGTCAGTTAGACAGGTCTTGCAGTATGGGGACTGGGAGTGACTGGGCTCTACCTGGGTCCTGTCCTGAAGCTACTGCTCCTGACGAGCTGTCTGTTCCTGGCTGTGAGAGCCTCAGAGTTGACCTTAGAGCCTGATACCTGTCAGTGACTGCAGAAGACGATGTCAGAGGGGTCTCTCTGACCATGACCCTGTGACCTTTGGCAGTTAGCAGGAAACTCAGCTGAACCTGGCTATCCCTGCAGTTCTACCCTGGGCACCTGGCTGACCCTGTTGATCTCAGCTGCTGCCAATGCTCTAATCAGTGCCTGCCCCCAGAGTGGATCAGGTATCCCAGTGAGTTACCTCTTCCTCTCCAGGGGGGTGGATACTTCAGTGACTAATCCTCCAAACCCTAGAGAAATCACAGGCCTGTGTCAACTCCCTGACTGGAACAGGGTGCAGTGACAGGAAGTAAACTCAACCACACATCCTTGGGTCGAGTAGCCACCCTACCTGTCTGCCCACCCTGGCCACTGCACCTCTGGCCAGATTACACAAGTCACTGTTTCTGGAAAGAGCAACAGAGCTGGACATAGCACCAAGTATCTTGGTGGGGCAAGTTGATCTGCCTCAGGGCAGCTTCCCCTGGCCCCTACTCTTCCTGGACACAGAAGGGAACAGAATGACCTGTCAGAGATGAGGCAGCAGGAGGAAGCCCTTGTGATGATTGGCCTATAGGGAGACTTCATTTTAGGGGCTGCTCTTGGAAAGCTTCAGACTTGAGTTCTGCCCTCTTTCATGCTTGGGATCAACAGATTAAAAGGGGTCTCTGAAGAGAAATCAAAGGAAGAAGGGGTGCAGGGCTCTGGGGAGCCTGTGGCTTGGAGGAATATTCAGGCTCCAAGCCTTCTTCTTTCCTCTAACCCTGGCGCCTACTCCCTCAACCCCTGCAGGACTTCTTACCGCTCTACAGACCCCATTCTGGCCTTGAGCTACGGAGGAAACTGCTTGGTCAGTGGCCTGAGGCAGGGCACTGAGGTCCCGTGGGATTCCTGAGATGACAGGGGTAGGAGTCAGTGGGTAGGAGAGGGGCAGAGCAAACTTGGGGAGGCCAATGCTGCTGGACTCAGGAGGACTTGTGACCTCTGGAAAGCTAAGACAAAAAAGCCCATGGGAGAATAGACAAGGCTGTTTCTGTGGCCCAGAAATGGGGAGAGACGCCTCAGGGTTTCCACAGTCAAACATAAAAGGTTTCTACTCACAGGGCTGGAACAAGGCAACCAGGAGAAAAGACCCTGAGAAAGTATGTTCTATGTTAAAACTCAGAGTGTCCTACTCTGCTGGTTCATGAAAACTTACCTGACAGACCACATTCACTTTATCTTTTTATGAAAAAGCACTAAAATGAGCCCCCAGGAAGGCCTTTAAAAGCAGTATCCTGTGACTAAAGGCCCAGAACCATGCACAGCAGGACTAAGCAGACAGAATTGCACTGGGAGAAGGGCTTAAACCCACAGGCACACTGGAGGATATGCCCGGACATACCCCCAAGGAGGAGTCCATCCAGGCTGTTACTGTGATATGGCCTGTGGAAGCCCATTTCAGGGAGAAACTTGCTGGGCTTCTGTGTCCTAGTTCAGTGGGGTCCAAGTGCCCTGGGTACAGGTACCAGTGGACAGAAACCATTCATCTCACGTTGCTCACATTTATCTTCTTTAGTCATGGGGTGATGTGGTTATCTGCTCATAACTATCATCTTCACTTCCGTCTCAGATGACCTTCTTACCCTGGCCAAACTCCTGTCACTTGCTGAGTGCTCTCTCTGTCATGACTTCTATCTTCATATGCCACCCTCAAGTCCCTGATCCTTCAATGGGAGCTTGAGGCCTGGCACTCAAAACCTAGACAGAGGTATCCTAGTTAGCTTCCCCACCCACTGGTTTCTTTATCTAGTCTCTAGCTAGCCTGGCCACGTGTCTCAGGCCTCACGTGTCTGTCCTGTCCTCACTTTTATCCCTGGGTCTGGAAGGCCCATCCCCAACCTGCCACCCTGCCAAGCCCTGGGGGCTCAAGACCCTATCATGAACCCAGCAGCCCCCATAGAGGCCTCGGCTGCTCAGCTGTGTGTTACCTGAGCTGGAGCCAGTGAACAGGGTGGCCACGCCCTCTCCCTTATCAGCAGGACTTCAAGTCAGGGCCAAGCACAGGACTTGTCCTTCTGTGGGCATGCTAGCCTCCCCTGGGGCCAGGCAGCAAGCAGTCTTGGAGACCCCCTTATGAACAGGGGAACACTGTGAAGGGGTAGACATCCCCAGAGACATCCACCTGGGCAGACCTTCCCACCACACTCAACCCCACCCACTCTGCCTCTTGCTCTGGTTCCTATCCCTCCTGCTCCCACCCTGAGGAACCACCCTGCCTGTGCCCATAAGTACCTCAGCTTTAAACAGCCTACTCTTCGGAGAACAAGGGAGCCTTCAGAAACCTGGTATACTGAGAGATTCCCAGACCAGAGCAGCACCTGCATATTGTGCCCTGAGACCGTTATCTTCTCACATACCCCAAACTGAGCCTCTGGGAGCAAGAGGCTTACCTACTGTCTTCAGATCTTGTTGCTTGCGGCACTCCTAGCCAGCTTTACCTCCAGCCCCATGAGGGTTGGGGGGCAGCTCCTGCCTATCCAGCTGAAGCTTGTCTGTGGGTGATCTATATGCCCCACTGGCTTTATCATGGGAGGAGTTCCCTCTGGTCTGAAGTTGTACCATATGTTTTGTTTTGTGGTGGAGCAGTCTCGGTTGGGATGGGGTCCCTTGCGAAGGGACCTGAGAAGCCCATGGGTACAAAGAAATTGTGGGGCCAAGCCCCGGATCTGAGCCTCTTGCTCCAGGCACACTGCCCGGGTTGGTTCATGGTGGAACCAGGGAAATACACCAGGCTCAGGAAGACACTGGCAACTCCACTGAGCCCTGGTTTCTTCTCTAGAATGTTGCTGACAGCTGTCCCCAGGGCAATGTTCACACTTCTCGTTGGGCTCCTGAGTGGCAAAGCCTGGGTGGTTTTGCTTTGATTTTTTTTTGAGAGATTGGTACAATTGCTCACTTTTTTACATGCATGTCTGTGTGTGCCCACATGTGTGCAGATTGCATGTATGGATATGGATACTCAGGGATCACTCAGGCAAGTCTGGCCCTGTAGGAGGGGGTCTCTCCCTAAGCTGATTCCACCTTCCTCCCGCAAATAAAGCATTGGTTTTATGTAACTCCTAATCCTGGCAGGATAGGAATCTGGAGACAGCTCTGAGCCTAGCACTCTGTGGGCCTCACAAAGCTTGTGGGATCTCAGTGCTACGACCTAAGAAGAACTGGACAAGAGACTTTGTGCCTCCTGTACAACTCCTCATTGTGCCTCTTGGGCCTTCCTGACTATTCCGGTTCACAGCTTGGAGTTATGCACTGACCTCTGACCTCAGTCCTTTCTGACGCCATACCCGCCAGGATCATGGACTTACCGTCTGTTTGCTTATTCCACACTCCTTTCCAAGCATCGGCCACATCTCTAGTCTAAGGTGATCCCGCAGGGGCCCTGGGAAGTGAGAACAAAGGACATGAAGGCAGGGTAGGGACTCTTACCTGGACCGGTGTCCCCTGCAAGGGGCAATCCCTGAAGAGCGGATTGTGACCTTCCTAGTGCTCAAAGCAGAACTAGGGAGTGCCCCTTGGGCTGGGCTGGGTCCTGCTTAACCCAGTCACCTCAGGGGCCCTGAAGTGAGGCCAGCACAGGCTCAGCAGGAATAGGGCCATCAGGACCTGGGCGTGGAGGTGCAGCAGCCTTGGTGCCAGGTACCTCGCTCAGCACTGGGTCATTGGAATGGGTGGCCTCTGCTGTCTCAGGGCCCTTTGCAAATCCTGTGGGTGCTAAGTCAACACCAGGGTTCCTGGAGGGATGGGAGGGCTTGTTTGCCCACTGACACTTGGCACCTCTGTTTGGAGGTAGGACACTGCTGCCCTCGCTCCTGTTTGCTCTCCTGAGGGTTGTCTAATCCTGAGCAAACGTGTTGGCCAGGGGCCAGCCTCTGTGCACGCCTGCCTTGCATTCCTCCTGCCTATCATCTTAGGACCATGCCTGCCCCACTGCTGAGAGCCACCTAGTCCCTTTCCCTGTCTGGGAGTGCTAGGGTGGAAAGGAGCAGGGAGAGGAGGCACTAAGTACTAAAGGACAGGCTCAGACACCATGGCACCTGCCCTGAGACCTGAATGTGCCATCAGTGTCTTGCTCCTTCAATGAATCCTCAGGTGGGCTCTCTCCCAAGACAGCTTCCCCACTTTCCCTAACCACCCCTTTTCTCTTTACCCTCCCCCATATCCCACCTTGGTGTCCAAGTCCGTGTGAGGCCATGAGATAGCCCTTCTCCAATCTCCCACTGGCCTGCCCTTCAAATCACAGCCAGTATTGAGCTTTCTGGGAAACTTGTATCTTGATATGATTTTGAATTTACAGATGAGTTGCAAACATAGAGCAAAGATCTCTCGAGTGTCCTGTACCCAGATTCACCATTGTGTGTTTTGTTTTATGTGCGTCACGATTTGCGTGCTTTCTTTTTCTTTTTGTCTCTCTTCCTCTGAATCTCTCTGTGCTCACATATTTTTTTTCCTGAAGCACTGTGTTTAAGAAGCATGCCCTTTCACCCCTATATGTCCTGGAAACAGGGTGGGGTCACACCCCAAAGAACTCATGTTTCCAAGACACCACAGTTCAGGTTTGGGTGGCCTCTGACATCCCAGGTACACCCATCATAGCTGCTCTCTTCTTACCCAGGCTAATCCAGAACTGCATGTCACATGAGTGTCTCTCTCTAGTCTCCTATCTGGAATCTGCATCTTTTGCCATTAGTCTTTGTGAGGAGTGTGGCTGGTTATGTTGAGTAACACTTCCAGATTTGGCCTGAAACTCAAGCGTCTGGAGGTATATGATACCAGTAGAACCCACCACTGGGATGATGGTTGCGGACCATGTAAGTTTCTACTCCTTCAGCCTGCCTACTTCATCTACCTTAGTATTTGCTATGACTTCCTGATTTCCTCCTTTTATAGTTGGCATTTGTGGTAGGAAAGGCTTTCTTTTCTCTCCCATTTATTTATGTTTTGCTTTTCATTTATCTCAGCATAGACTTATGGACTTCTGCTTTCAGAATGGGCATTTTAAAAGATATAAGTGACTCAGCAAAACAGAGAGCTAGAAAACTCCAAGTTCTGCACAGTAAGACCGAAAACAAAACCAAGCAAGGAGAAGCTGTCAGAAGCAGCTTTGTCAGGTCTGTGAAAGACAGTCAGATTTCTAGCAAACAAGTAAATGCCCAGTAAGAACAAAACTATGTTCAAACAGCTGGAAGATTTGAGGAGATTTCAGTTCACTTCTACCATGCCCTCCCAGTGCACAGGCAATTTTGGGTCTCGGAGTGTCAGATTCCCTCTCCTTAACCCCACCAAACTCATACAAATGGGCCAGAAAGAGTTAGGAAGACCTCTTTGCAAAGTTATCACACACACTGTTCTAATCTGTTTTGTGGGCACCTGGAGCACTGATACAACCATTATCTCTATTTTGCTTAATTCAGAAATCAGACAGGAAAAGTGGTTTATGCTGCTTATAAATACTCAAGTTCTAGAGATCCTGGGGCAAAAGATTGTAAGTGGAGACATCCAACAGACCATCTAATGCCTAGATAGCTGAGAAAATAGACTTGGGAAAGTAAGACGTCCACAAGCAGCATGTATATGGGGGAATTTGGAGAGTCACAGTAATGCCCAGGCCAGATATTACCTTTGGCTGACCCCTGGACTCAGATGAATCTACCTCAGTGTCAAAAGACAGCCTCAGAACACAGTCAGGGTACAAATCTAGGGAGGTGCTTGGCATTCAAGAAAATCTGTATAAATATGAGTAGAATGCAAGATAAAGGAACAGAATCTTCCACGATCATACAAGATAAAAAATAATCTCTGCAAAACTAGATTGGGAACATCGCAAAAAAATGTGCCAGGCATGAAGAGGCACACTGGTAATCCCAGCCCTTTCTAGGCCGAGGCAGGAGGATTGTGAGTTCAAAGCCAGCCTGCATAATTTAGAAGACCCTACTAAATAAGAAGAAAAAGAAAGTAAAAGAATAGCAAATGCTGGATAAAGGACAGAATTCAATTTCCAGGGTTACATTGTAATAATTAAATCCATACTTTCAATGAAAGAAGTACAAACTTATAAAGAAAATAATACATCCCATTTAAAGGAAAAAATAAACCAACAAAAATTATCTTTGAGCAAGTCTCAGCATCAGTTCTGCTAGACAAAGCCTGAAAACAACTATTGTACATTCAAATGAGGTCATGAACCAAGAATCTGATAAAATCAGTAAAAAAAAAAAAAAACCCAAACATACAAAGTGAGGTTAACAAAAATGCATAAAATGTGCAAAAAAACAACCAAACAGAAATTCTAGAGTTGAAAAGTACAAATAACTGAAATGAAAAAGTCACTGAAGAGGTTCAAAGTCAAATGGAAGCAGGCAGGAGAAGACTCAGTGAGTGAACTTGAATGTAGGACAATTGAAATTATACAGTCTGAGGAGAAAAAGTAAGGACTGGAGAAAAATGAATAGATCCTAAGGCAGCTGTGGACTACCATCAGGGGAATCAACATATGCATGACGAAAATTCCAGAGGAGAAGAGAATAGAAATAAAACTTATTCTATAAAATAATGGAGTGCTTACTTGGGCAACACACATACTAAAAAAGTGGCTAAAAAGTTTCTGAATTTGATGAAAGACATGAGTTTACAAAATCTAAGGTCAACAAACTCCATGGAGAATAAACTCGAAGAGATCCGCACTAAGACCATTATAACCAAACAGTTGAAAGACAGAAAAAAAAAAAAAAGACAGAGTCTTGAAAGCAACTAAAATAAATGATTTCATACCTTCAAATAATTTTCAATAAAATTAGCAACAGATTTACTATCAGAAGCTAGAAAGGCCAGAAAAGCAGTAGAGGATATATTTAAAGTGCCAAGAGAAAAATAAAAACTGTTAACAGATTTCTTTATCTGGCAATGTTATCCTTTAAAAATTAGGGAGAAGTTAAGACATTTTCAGACAAATAAAATCCAAGGGATATTTATTATTGTGGAACTTGCCCCATGAAAAATGCTAAAGGAAACCCTTCAGGTTGAAATGAAAGAACTCTAAATAGTAATTCATAGCTGCATGAAGGAATATATCCCCATGGGCAATACATGGGCAAAATAAAAGCCAGTGTTATTGTCATTTTGGCTTATAATTCTACTTTGATTTTTTACAGGCTTTAAAATTAATAAAAGACAGTTTTGTAGGGCATAAAGACACAATTTGTGACCCGAGTAACATAAAAAGAAATGTAGAGCTTCTGTCTGCAACTGAAGTGCAGTTTGGACCAATTCAGATTAGACTCTTAACACTTCAGAGTATTTTATGTAATTCCTGTGGTAACCACAAGGAAGACCTCTGTATAATATTTCTAAAATGAAATGAGAAGGGAATAAAAATTTGTCACTTCAAAAATTTAACCAAACATGGAAGACTGTGATAGAGGGAATGAGGAGCAGAAAGATTAGAAGAAAACATGGCAAAATGACCGAGGTAAGTCGGACTTTGTCAGTGATTACTTTAGATGTAGACAGATTTAAATTTTCCACTGAAAAGACAGTGACTGGAAGGATTAGTTGAAAATCCCCATGGTCTAACTTGTGTTACACGTAAGAGACTCTCATTAGAACTAAAGACAAAGGAGGTTGTCAGCGAAAGGATGGGGAAAAGATACCCCATGCAAATAGTAACCAAAGGAGAGCTGTGGTAACTACACTATCAGAAAAAAACATTTACACAAAGAAAATTTACAAGTAATGAAGAAAGACATTACGCATTGACAAAAGAGTCAGCTCAGCAAGAAGATGTAATGACTATAAACATATCTGCATCAAACAACAAAGCTCCAAACCATATGAAGCCAACAGAACTAGGCAGAAATGGGCATTTCTATAATAACTTGAGATATCAATATCACACTTTCAATAATAGAACAAGGCAGAATATCAGTAAGGAAACAGAGGAATTGGGCAATACTATATTCTAATTTGACCTGACATACATGCACAGAACACTCTGCCTAACAGCTGAACATGTATTTTTTTCTCCAATACACATGGAACTTTCTCCAGAACAGATTACATATGAGAATCCACAAGAGTCCTCTTCCTTTTTTTTCATTTTTGAGACAGGGTCTTGCTCTGTAGCACAGTCTGGTCCTGAACTCACTGGTGTGGCACAAGTTGACCTTGATCTCAGAATAACCCACCAGCCTCAGACTCCTGAGTGCTGGGATTACAGGTGTGTGCCACAATGCTCAGGTTTACATGGTGCTAGGGAATTGAACTCAAGGCCTTGTGCTTGTAAGGCAAGTGCTTTAACCACTGTGCCACTCCTTCAGCCCCCATTACAGAGTCTTAATATACTTTAAAAAGAATGAAATTATGCAAAGCGTGTTTTTAAACAAAGGAATGAAGCTACAAGTCAATAATAGAAGAAAAGAAAAATTCAAACGTATGTGTTAAATAACATACTCTAAAGCATTCAATAGATCAAACCAGAAAACACAAGCAGTGCTATATCCTTTCTAAAGTTGACTGAGAGCAAAACCACAACAGACCAAAGTGTATGAGATTTGGCAAATGTAGAAGTAAAAAGGAAATTTATAGTTGCAAATGCCTACATTAGAAAAGAGGAAAAAAATCTCAAACCAATAACTTAACTATGCGTCCTAAAGAACTGGACAACTAAGAGAAAATAAGCCTAGCATAGCAAAATGAAGGAGATTATAAAGGTCAGAGCAGCGATAAAACGTAGAACAGAAAAGCAGGAGGGAAATCAATAGTATTTTCTTTGAAAATACAACAAAGCTGACCAACTTTGGAATAGACTGGCTAAGAAAAACAGAAAAGATTCAAATTACTACAATTAGAAATAAAGGGACATTACTATTAAATTTATAGAAATAAAAACAGTTGTCGGGGTCTCCGAGGTCCCAGGCTGCCTTTGGCCACCAGCGATCAGGAATCAGTGAAATTTGGGGGCTCAGGGTCTCAAGGGGCCAACTATGATGGATGTCACAACATCCGGAGTCTGAATCAGTGTTAACAGCTCATTTACTGTCCTCAGAGGCCAGGCTCACAAGCAGTTGAAGGGAGGAGGGTCAGCCGGGGTAACAGGGCTAGGGTCATTTATTGATTGGAGGAAGTTTGGGGTCTGGAAGTTGCCTAATTTGCGTGGTGGGTCTCTCCAAACGTGACCACGTGATTTCTGGTAAGGGTCTTGGGGTAGGGGAAAATTGGGGATTGGAGTAGAGTGAAACCTGAGCTGCTGGCCAGCTGTCCTGGGCCTGGGAACAGAAGGAGGGGCTCCACGCCTGTCTGCCTCCAGATTATGGGTGTCTGAGCCACCTTCTACCTTCTGTTATTCCTTGGCCTAGTCAGGGTTCCACAAACAATTATACGAAAATACTGAGAACAAGTACGTGCCAATAAATTTGATAAGCTAGAAAAAATTATACATTTCTAAAACACATAATCTAACAAAATTGATTAATGAAGAAACAGAAAAACTTAACACATGAAAAACACTTAATTAAAATACAATGAACATAGGCTGGAGGAATGGCCCAGCAGTTAAAGTGCTTGCCTAGCAAGTGCTACATCAAGCACTAAATACCTGAGTGTGATTCCCCAGCACCACATAAACCAGGAGTGGTGGTGCATGCCTGTAATCCCAGCACTCGGAGGCTGAGGCAGGAGAACTGCTGTGAATTCAAGGCTAGCCTGGGCTCCATAGTGAGTTCAGGACAGCCTGGACTACAGAGCAAGAAACTGTCTCCAAAAAACAAACAAACAAACAAACAAATAATAAAATACACTAAACAATAGAATGAAGGGACAAAAAAAACTAAGATCATTTCAACTGATGTAGAAAAGGAATTGGGCAAAATTTGACATCTTTTCATGATGAAAAAAACGCAACAGAGGATAGGAGGTAAGTACCTCAGAATAATGGAGGCCATATATGAAGAGCCTGCAGTCAACCTCGTACTCCGTGGTGACAGACTGAAAGTTTTTCAGCCAAGATCAGGAACAAAACACTAATACTTACATTTACCACTCACCACTTTCTTTCCCCTTTCTCATCTCTCTCTCTTTATACTGGGGCTTGAACCCAGGGCCTTTGCACACTAGAACCAGGCTGGTGACAAAGCTTCTATTCTTCTATTCTAGTCTTTTTGTAGATATACAAAAATCCATCCTAAAATTCATATTGAATTTCAAGGGACCCTGAATAGCCAAAATATTCTTAGAATAACAAAGTTGGAGAATTCATATTTTCTAATTTTAAAACAGTATAAAGCTATAATAATCAAAATGGCGTGGTACTTGCATGAGGGCAGACACATAGAACAATGGACTAAAATGGAGAACCCAGACATAAATGCTCATCTATGTAATCTATTACGATTTTTACTTGTATTCCAACCACTCAGTCTTTTTGACCAATGGTGCTGGGAAAACTGGATGTCCATAATCAAAAGAAGAAAGTCAGGCCCCCACTTCACATCAGCAACAAATGAAATTAGTCCTCACCAAAGTTAAGACTATTGGGGATGAGATGCCTTTGTCCACAAGTACCTTGTCCACCCCTGAGTTCTGTGTGGCCCTGGGGGGCCTTTGTCCACAGTGACCATACATACCCATGGGTTCTGTGTGGTGTTATTGGATCTCTGTCCATGGGCACCATGTCTACGCTTGGGTGTGTGTGATCCTGAGGGTGACCTTTATCCACAGAAACTGTGTCTACCCCTGGGCCCTCTGTGGCCCCACACAGTCCCCTTTGTCCTGCTGGCCTTGGAATCAGTGGTGAAATGAGGGACAGGGACCCGCCTAGGCTGGGCCAGGCTCCTGGTCAAAGCCACAGGGCAGGTTCCTGGTACGACTAAGACGTGACTCTCCGCCAGGTCCCTCTACCCACTGGGAACAGCTGTGGCCCTTTCCTCCTTTATCCCGTTTCCAGCTCCTTCAACTGTGAAGAGGTAAACTCTCAGGCAGGCTAAGCAAACAGGCCAGGCTTCTGGCCACATCCGGGATGTCTCAATAGCCTTGATCCTGACAGGCAGTGGCAGGTGGTCCTAAACCATCCCTAGGGAGGTGCTTAGCTGCAGGACAAGGTAGAATCTGGGCCAGGGGATTATTGGGTGCCTACTACTATATAATGGCTGTGAATGTGTAAGCTAAGTCCCTGCCCTGTGGGGCTCTTTGTGGGTGGTGGGGAGGGTAGACAATAAGCACCACCTTGTGGTACACTGGATCCAGCTTACTTGTGGTGAGAGAGCTCAGGACCCTTGAGAGGGGAGAGGAAGCAGCAATCCAGACAGTGGACATACACTAACTCCAGGGTGAAGGTCCACTTACACAATATTATTGAACACTGGCTATTTGTCCAGCCTGTGAGCAGGCAGAGAGACCAAGGATAGTGGGGCCTAAAAGGGGGTCTGGGCATAGCCATAGCCTGTGAGCACAGAGGGCCCAGGCAAGGGCACAGTTGAATCCTCCAGACCATCACAAAGTTCTTCAAATCCCTGTCACAGTACCATTTGACAGTGGGCTGGAAACAAAAGGGAACTTTGGAGACCCTTGCCCTGGGAATCCCCAACTTTGGAAGGGACAGGTCTGGGGAGGACCTGGAGGGCTGAGACTAGGTCCACATCAGGCCCTCCCTTGGAGAGCCCAGGTCCCTCATTGCATGCTGCTCACATGGTACATTCTGCATAAAGAAATTGTGGGCAAAGGTAAAAGCAAGTCCAGATCTGGTCACCAGCCAAAGAGATGCCAGTAAGTCAGTCTTTGGGGTCACCAGCCACATGAGGGGTGTCAGTCGGCACAATGTATCAAAAGCCTTTTGCAATTATTATTGTTGTAATATACACGTGACAAAGTTTAGCATCTTAACCCTTTTTAGGGGCACCACTCAGGAGCAATAATCACATTCACGCTCGTCTACAAACATCTATCTCCACAACTTTTTCATCTTCCCACGATAAAACTTTACCCCATTAAACAGTGACCCTCTTTCCCACCCCATTCTACTTTTTGTCTTTATGAATTTGACTATTGTAGGAATCACTCAATATTTGTCTTTCTGGGACTGGCTTATTTTGCTAAGCATAATGTTCTCAAGGTCTGTCCATATTATAGCACGTGTCTGAATTTTTCCTTTTTAAAGCCTGCATAACGTTTTACTGTAGGAATAGATAATGATTTATGAAGATCCATTTATCTGCTGAGGGACAATGTAGGTTGCTTCCATGTTCAGCAAGTATGGTTCCGGGTGAGATGGCAGCCAAGTGACAGAACTATGTAATTTCTCCTCATGGATTCACTTAAAAAGTTGAGATTATAGTTAAAAACTGCCTATTCAACATAGCTAGGGGAGGGAGGAGCACCCCAACAATTGAAATCTCCAAGACACACTGGAAGTGGAGGAAAACAGCAGCCCAGGAAGCCACCCTAGGCCAACTGCTAATGACCATGAGCCGCCAGCATCAGCTGAGAGAGGAAAGCTTGGAGCCTGAGGTAAGCACGGATCCAGGAGAAGTGGGAACTGACAGCAACTGGTAGTCCCAGCCTTCAGAAATGAGGCTATGGGAAGTGGAAACTGCAAATGTACTGCTAGCTTCCTCTAGAGAAGACCAAGACCAGCCTGGGAGAACCATGTTTAGCAAACTTGGATAATGCCTCTAGGATCACTGGTATTCATGTGTCTGGGTTGCTGCTTCCAGTTCTATTGGGTATAGAACAAAAGGAATTGTTAGATTATACGACAATTTTATTTTTGTCTTACCACTCCCCCCACCTCTTTTTGCAGTACTGAGGATTGAACCCAGGCCCTTCATCTTGTGCTACATCCCCAGCCCTTTACTTATTTTTCTTTTTAAATTTTGAGTCTCAGTTGCCTAGAGTTGGGCTGGGCTCAAACTTGTGATCTTCTGGCCTTGGCCTCCCAGAATACTGGGATTACAGGTGTGTGCCACCATGCCCAGCTTCTTTTAACTTTTCAAGACTCTGCCAGACTGTTTTCCACAGTAACTGCACCATTTTACATTCTCAAGAACAGTGTACAGTTTTCTAACTGGCTCACATCCTCACTAGGCTAGTGGGTAGAAATAGTTCCACAGGTTCTGAGGTGGGTTTTTCCTTTCCCCAGAAATTCCAATTATACAACTTTATCCTCAGAGAGAAATGCAAGGAGAGTTAGTGTGGGGTACTCTGTGAAGCTAAATTTTAAACCAAACAAAACAAACCTAGAAATCACTTAAACGCCTCCTCGGGGCTGGTAAAGCCACACCATCTAGTGCCCCCCACCTGAGGTCTGTCCCAGGAAACAATCTCAGACCTGGCTAGTTCATGTGTGATGATGCTTATGGCAGCATTGCTCGAAAGAGAGAGAACCGGAAAGTCTCAAGTTGCACCAAAAGAGAAAGAAGTTACAGCATGATCTACTCCCACAGTACCCTTAGGGAAGATGTTCGCAGAGATTGTCACTCTTGGGAATGCTGCCCCATGTCCCTAGGAAGCACAGCTGGGGGAGCTGGACCCTGGAGGCCCCACTTAGGGCCCACGATGGGGTCAAAAGACCCCAGCAAATTGCAGGAATCCCCTCTCACCACTTTAGCCTGAATGCACATTGTGTGTGCCAGCTGAGGCCCCAAGCAGGTCTGGAACCCCTGGAGATTGGCCACTGCCTTGGTCCCTGCCCAGGGTTAACAGGCTATCTCGGTCTTCTCTTGAGATAAACTCTGCAACAGAAAGGGGCCCAGGGAGCTTCCAGAGTCTACACAGGGCTCTGTCCAGCTTAACTAGGGTCTCTGGGAACAAAGACTAATTCTGGGACCTCCATGAGCCCCACAGACCAGGTATTCTGTCCTGATATGGGGCTGATAAAAGTCTCATAATTTAGTGCTCCTCTGACCTGAGCTAAACAGGAGCCTCAGGTTCCATTTACCCGGCTGAGCAGTGACATTTGAGGAGTGGTCTGCTTTACAGTGCTCAGTGCCCTGCTCAGCTTCCGCAGGGCTGATGCCCCTCTGACAACCTCTCCTCTATTAACCAGGCTCTGGGAAGAGCTGATCTGGAGCAGATCAGCCAACCACCCTCCCACAGGCCCAGGGCTTTACACCAGTGCTGCTGGCCCCACCTCTAGGCCAGGCAGCCTGCCCTACCTTTCCCTCCCAATTCTCAGAAGCTGTAGGGGGTGGAGGGGTCTTGCGTCTGGCGGCACCAAGCTGCAAATCCTTCCTCTTTCAGGCCTCTTTCCTGCCATAGCCCCTCCCCAAGAGCAAACACACGTGGCTTCTCCAGGGAGTGGATGGTGCCCTGCGTGGCCTAGGAGCTGGGCACAGGGCCAAGGTGTTCTGCTACATAAGCCGAGGCCCCCAGGGAGCAAGTGCCTAGCCCTACTCTGTCCTTGCTGGCCTGCCTGCCTTCCTAGCCCCCAGGATGGGTGCCAAGAGCAGGAGCTGGGTGCTGGCCTGGGCCCTCATGGCCCTGCTCATGGTGCAGCCGACAGGTAAGGCTGAAACCCCTCAGCCTCAATGCCATCTTCCTGGTGGGACTGCCTCCTTTAGAGGTTTCTTCTGCTGAGACTGACGGCAGATCCTGCTGCCCCATCCAGGTGTCTGGATACCATGGCTCCCTCAGTGTATGGAGTCTCAAACTCTCAGCCTGTCTCACACTCGGGCCAACAGCATCAGAGACTTAGGGGCTGAGCTTGGATGGGGGTGTCAGGAAGTCTTCCCCACAGGAAGTCCTCAGTCTTAAGTTCCTTGGGTCAATATCCAGAGGGTCTTGACTTTGAAATGGGGCAAGAGTAGGCTGTGGCTGGGGTCTCTCTAAGGCCCTGAGATGCTTTGCATCAGCGTAGGCAGAGATACTCCCCACATGGGCCCCTACCCAGGACCAATCTTACTTTCTATATCAAGAGTTACAGCCCAGAGGGTGGTCTCCACAGGGGCCTCCCTGTCAGGTGGACACTATCACCAGATGATGGGGTTGGAACAGCACATCTGAGTTAGGTGTCCAGTGCGTAGGCTGAATCCATGACCAAGTTTGGCAGGCTGTCCTGTCTCCTTCTAGGCAACATGGCTTTGCAGCTCTTGTTGGCTGAGCTGTTTTCTCAATCTGTTCTTAGGAAAGCCACAGTACTAATATTGTTAGCAGGAAACGATGTGGCCACTGAGACTGGCAACACCTTGTAGGCCTCAGCAGTGAGCTGCATAGGGAGATCTGGATCCCTGGTCATCAGAGGCTGTAGCCTCCTGAGCTCTGATCCCTCTCAAGCTTGGGTCCTGGGCAGGTGGGTGTTCTGCCCAAAGCCTCTCCAGGGCATCAGTAAAGGATGTGGCCCCAGAGCCCGTTTTCTTAGGAGTGCTTGAGCTGGGGAAAGATTCCCGGACAGCCTTCTCCTCTGGGTCTGGGGAAATCAAGGTGATCTTGCCTGCTGCCTGGTTTAGAGGCTGGCTTGATGGGCTCAGTTGCATTTTACTACTTCTAGACCTATTTGGACCATGTGGTCTGTGTCCTGTCGACCCGAGGTAATGAATTTGTCATAGCAATGGCCAGTGGCACAAGACTGGGGCCCACACAGAGGCTCTGGATGTCTCTCCGACACTACAGGCTAGTAGTGGGAAGTGCATCAGATGGAGGTGTATATGTTGGGGAGGAGGAGTTTTTCTCCAGCTGAGTGATGGGGATACAGGCTGCCTAGCTGGGGAGGGCTAGTACTGAGGAGATGCACGTGAGCCAGGGAGGTAGGGGTTCTGTGCAATCTGTGCTTGCTGAGACCCTGGAGGCTCAGCCTTAGAATTGGTCCAAGCACATGTAGGAAAGGCTGTGGGTCTTGGTCAAGGGTAGACAGAGGGAGTGGCTGTGTTTCTGAGAAACGCAGTCAAGCGGGACCCTTGAGAAGAAAGATTAATGCACAGGCCAGGCCCTGCGGTTTCCAAATGTCAGCAGCGACATGGCTGGGAAAATTAAACAGGAAGCTGAGCTTCCCATGGCGATGGAGTGGGTGGCCAGGGGGCCAGGTCTGTGTTGGGGAAGTTGGAACATGGTCACTTGCAGAGAGTGGACCCTGCCTGAGGTACTAGGTCTTCGGGGCCTCAAGTTCCTTGAAGTTGGGCTAGTCAGGCTGGGGGAGGAGGTCTTATCTGGAGGCAATGGACAGGCCACCTGGGCAGTCATTCCAGCACTGAGTGCCAAATGCCTCATGCTGCCCCACCCTGACTCGGGTTCCAGTTAGGGGCTGGTTTTGGTCTTAGGTTACTGCTAAGTCATTCCTGGAAACTTCTAGCTATGTCCTACTCAACAAAGCTGGCCTTTGTGCTCTGAGAGACTTGAGAAATGGGACTAAACCCCTGACCTGGGCAATCATGATTCTGGGACCAAGGCTGTTTGCTGATTCCAATTTGTCCCTTGAGCTGGTGGGGGCATCTGCTCTGTCCCTCACAAGATGAGGTGGTCACCTAATGCATGTAATGGGAAGGGCAGCAGTCATTTGTAGGAGGCCTTGCCTGGAGACAACTCAGAGCTCCCAGAGACGCTGGCTTCTACAGCATTGAGTGGTAAGAAGCGGCTGCAGTGGGTACTGCTGGGGTCACTGCATCAAGTCCCATTCAAGCTCCCAGACACGTTGGGAGGAGACTTGGCCTCAGGCCAGAGCCTGTCTGCGTGTCTCAAGCAAGGCTGCTGTGGCCACGGTTGGGATGGATAATGTGCCTGGCCTCTTGATGATGCCTATCTCTTCTTCTTACAGAGACCCAGGGTCCTGTGGAGCAGAGCTCGGGGAACACAGAGCCCACTGCGGACAGTCAAAGGGTGGATAGCAGTACGTGGCCCCTGCGCTGGATTGGGGGAGTGGGTACTGATCAGACAGAGGGCTGGCACTGAGAGGTCAGAGGCTGCAAGTAGGGCATATATCACACTGAAACCACCTTGGGTTCCCCTCGCTTGGAGACAGTGCCAAGTACCAGAAGCAGTTGGGACTCCAAGGAAGACTGAGGTACAGAGCAGAGTGAGGGCACACATTTGTATAATACACACAAGCAGAGACATTCAGGAAGACGTGGCTCCCAGCCAAATGGGGAGAATCTGGGGAGGCCCATTGTAACCAAGGAGAAACAGCACAGTACTGCCTCCCATCAATCCTGGCCTCCAACTGCCCCAGGGTAGACATCACAGAGGGTGGGGTACAGGAAGGGGCATCCCAACCATGTTCCGAGTGTGACCTAGCCCTGCTCCACAGCCCGTCTCACATCTTCATCAACCAGGCATGTGACCTTCATTCCACCTTTGGCCATCTTTTCCAGCATGAGCCGTAAGTGGGTGGCACCCACTGCTAGTCAGAAAGGGTGTCTGCCAGACCTGGGGGTGGGAATCACAGGTCTTGGAGTGAAGCTGGTATAATGTGGGCAGTTAGATGGCTCTGGGCAGGGCTCAAAGCCTTCCCTATGAAGAGCTGCTGACCACCCTAAGGGCTTGCTGTTCTGGAGTAGATAGGAAGGGTAGGGACAACATGGCGTCCTGGGGTGAATCAGAGTGGTTGAGGGGAGCCAGGCAGGACATTTGGGGGCCTGGTCTGTCAGGGGCTACCCAGTAGGTGGCTGGGTATGAGGCAGTGGTACAGTCACGGCTCCATGACATGGCTCCCTGCAGCCCTGAACCCCGCGCACACCGGGAGGGTCTGCAGCACCTGGGGTGACTTCCACTACAAGACCTTCGATGGTGATGTCTTCTACTTCCCCGGCCTCTGCAACTATGTGTTCTCCTCTCACTGTGGAGCCACCTATGAGGACTTCAACATCCAGCTGCGCCGTGGCCTTGTGGGTTCCAAGCCCACAATTACCCATGTTGTGCTCAAGGCCCAGGGGCTGGTGCTGGAGCTGTCAAACAGCTCTGTCCTGATCGATGGGCAGCGGTGAGTGGGCCCAGAGAGGGCTCCCCCTGCTTGCTATCCTAGTGTGGGGCATGCTCAGAACTCCAGAGAGGGCTTAGGCCTGACCAGAAAATTCTGCCTAGGGAGGACCTGCCCTATAGCCGTGCTGGCCTCTTGGTGGAGCAAAGCAGCAACTATGTGAAGGTCAGCATCCGCCTTGTCCTGACCTTCCTGTGGAATGGAGAGGACAGTGCTCTGGTAAGGAATGCGTACCTCTGAGGACCCAACCCAGCACTAGGGACCCCACAGGGGTGGGTGGGGCCCTCCAGCCCCTAGACAGGTAGGCCTGGAGCCAGAGAGCAGAGGCTCTGAGGCTGGAACCGCCTTTCCCACCCCCAGCTGGAACTGGACTCCAAGTTCGCCAACCAAACCTGTGGGCTGTGTGGAGACTTCAATGGGCTACCAGTCATCAACGAGTTCTATGCCCACAGTGAGTGTCCCTGGGGCCAGGGACCAAGCGTGCCTGGGAAGCCAGGAGGAGGCAGAATGAGGCAGGGGCACTGAGCGTGGAAGGAGGCAGGGGAAGCACGTACTCCTGGGCAGGGGTGGGGAATTTAGTACTCAGTGTGACCTAGCCCTGTCCCACAGCCCATCCCATATCCTCATATCTAAGTGTGCAAGTGACATGCACGAGGAGTGTGTGCCTATCTGTGGTACCTGCGGGACCAAATGTGTGCCCACGCCTCCTCAGGGAGGCACCTGAGCCGAGTGCTGCCCACACTGAGTCTTTGCTTTTCGGCAGACACGAGGCTGACCCCTCTTCAGTTTGGGAACCTACAGAAGTTGGACGGCCCTACGGAGCAGTGTCAGGACCCCCTGCCCTCATCAGCCAATAACTGCACAGATGAAGTGAGCACTTTCTCCATAGTATCCCTCTTCCTGCTAGAGTCTGGGGACAGTAAGAGGCCTCTGGAGGCTGATGTGAGACCAGGGGACAATCACAATGAGTCTGAGGAACGACCTCAAGTAACTGGGCAGGAGAGTGTCTCCCAACTCCAGCATAGTCAAGGAAAATCCTCTTTCCTCTGGGATGCCTCAGGGGTCTGGGGCTGAGGGAGGCAGTACAGAGGTCCATCCTCAGTGGGATAGGAGGGCCCAAGAGTGAAACATACCTCATGCACTGGGATACACATTCTCTAAGTGTGTAGGTGACATGCATGTGGAGTGTGTGCCTATCTGTGGCACCCGTGGGACCAAATGTGTGCCCGTGCCTGCACAGCCTGGGCCAAGGGGACACTCAGGGAGCCCAGAGAGAGCAGCCCTTCCTGGGAGCAGAGACGACCCTCTTTGAATGTGGCCTAGAAAATCCATGATCCCCCAAACCAGCAGAATCCCCAAACCCTAAATCATGAAGTGAACCGTGGGAGCTGTAGCCCTACACAAGCCAGTCTGGCTTCCTAGGGTGGAGGACATTCATCAGAGCTGGCATTATGCCTGCTAGAGGTACCCAAGCCTCTGTCTCCTTCTCTCTTCTAAACTAACACCCAGGATTGGGGTCTGCACTTTCCTGAGTGCTCGCTTCATGGGTAAGCATGTCCTGGAGCCTTGGGTATGGGGGACCCAGAGTCCTAGGTCTCTCTTCAGAGCCAAACAGAGCTCTGTACCCAGCAGCAGGAAGTTCAAAGTGGTCAGGTAAAACCAGGGGGGATGAATGTATGATGGGTGGGCAAGTGAATAGAGAAGTGGGGGGTGTGTGGATATGTGAGTGTGTGAGTTGGGAGAGGGAGCATCAAGGTAAAGAAGGAGCTCCCTGGCCTTGTCTGAAAGGACAGGGTTTTCACATAAGCATGTGGCAATTCTGCATGTGGTCAGAGGATGCTTAGCTTCTCTATTCTTGTAGGAGGACATCTGCCGTCGCACCCTGCTTGGCCCAGCCTTTGCTGAGTGCAACGCACTGGTGGATGCCAATGTGTATGTGGCTGCCTGTGTCCAGGACCTGTGCCGCTGCCCCACGTGCCCCTGTGCCACTTTTGCTGAGTACTCCCGCCAGTGTGCTCATGCTGGGGGCCAGCCACAGAACTGGAGGGGCCCCAACCTCTGTCGTGAGTAACCCCCCACACCCAGGGCCTTGGCCAGTGTCAAACTGGGCAGCTAGTACTGCCTGGTGTTTAGCTAAGGAAACCATTCAGGAGCTACAGCAAAAGGGTCCTGTGGGAAAAGGGAGGGGGAGAGCTGAGGCAAGATGCAACGCCTTGTCCCATTGGTCCCAGAGGGCAGACCACCTAGTTCCGAGGCACAGCGAGCAGAGGTCCTCCAGAGCCTCAGGATAGTGAGGTCTCCCTGTGCATCAGGGGCTCTGATGGGTAGGGGGTGGGAGAGGATTGTGGGAGCTTCTGGGCCCTATACTCCCACCTCCTACCTCACCTTCTGGGAGACATTGATGGACGTGGAGACAGAGGGTGGGAGTGCCTTAAGCTAAACAGAATGGCCAGGGCAGGATGAGCCCCCCACACTAAGTGCTGCCTCCTCTCTGCAGCCCAGACATGCCCCTTCGGCATGCAGCACGAGGAGTGTGGCTCACCCTGCACCGACACCTGCTCCAACCCTCAGAGTTCCAAGCTCTGTGAAGACCACTGCGTGGATGGCTGCTTCTGTCCCCCAGGCAGGCCCTGTGTCCTCCATACCCTTCTGTAGATGCCTTGGGGTCACTCTCCAGTGCCCAGTGGCAGACCTTCCTCGCTGGGAGGTGTCAGCCAGTGAGCCTTGCCTGGGGTCCCACCAAAGGGTCAAATGTTGGGTAGACACTGACCTTTGGGAAGCCAGAGTTTTTCTGATCTGAGGAGAGAGGCAGAGGTGTCTCTGGCACCAGGGACCAGGCCCAGAAGAGCATAGTTCTTATCCCAAACACTGGACTCAGGTGAACGCAATGTACAAGTCCAGGACCCTTCCCTCACCCCTACCTGGGCTGATAGCCTTTCCTGTGCCCAGTGTCCCCCTGAGTAGGGGTGGCCCTGTGCTCACTGCCTACTTTTGCCCCAGGCACGGTGTTGGATGACGTGACACACTCTGGTTGTGTGCATTTGGAGCAGTGCCCCTGTACCCATAGTGGCCGCACCTTTGCCCCTGGGGCTTCCTTCACTACCAGCTGCAGTTCCTGGTAGGATCTCAATCTCCTTGGGGACATGTGGGGTAGGGTCTGCCTGTTCCTACGCATCCCTCCTGCTAACAGTCTCCACTGACCTGCAGCACCTGCTCTGGAGGGCTGTGGCAATGCCAACACTGGCCATGCCATGGCATCTGCTCTGTGCAGGGCGGGTCCCACATTTTCACCTATGATGAGAAGCTCTACCATGTACATGGCGACTGTAGCTACATTCTATCCAAGGTATGGCTGGCTGCTGGATTGGCTGGGTAGACATTGGCCTCTTCTTGGGATCTCTTTGCCTCTGGGGAGGTCTCTCCTCATGCTGGGAGGGAAGCCCAGGCTTCAAGACAAGATTTCCAGAGGTGACTAGGTAGCCCAAGGCTACTTCCCTACCAGGTCATGTCCAACCCTCAAGAGCCTTGTGCATGGGGGACACACAATCTACACTCAGCCCCATTCACTCTTGGATTTCCCAACAGAAATGTGCTGACAGCACCTTCACTGTGCTGGTGGAGCTGAGGAAATGCGGTCTGACTGACACAGAGAACTGCCTCAAAACTGTGACGCTTGACCTCAATGGTGGGGACACGGTGAGGACCAACCCCTCACCACCAGTGTCCACTGATCTGGATATAGCAGAGGCAGGGAGGTTGTCTGAGGGGCCTAGACTCACTGTGTAAGTAAGGCATAGAGCAGCCACTTCTGGGTGGACAATTCTAGAACCTACTTCATGTGCAGGTCTGAGTTCTTTCCTGGCTCTGTTCCTGCAATGGGCTCCACTGGGCACTGACCATGGCCCACTTCTCCCACCAGGTTATCCGGATCCAGGCCAATGGTGGTGTATTCATGAACTCCATCTATACCCAACTGCCTGTGTCGGCAGGTATTAGCTCTGAGACAGCTGGGCCAGGGTGGGCAGTCAGCTTCCAGAGGCCCTGCAGGGTTCAAGTTGTTTCCTAGTGAGCTCTTTGTAGTCTCAGGCAGTCCCAAAGAACCCTATGGGCTGCATTCTCATCTATAAAATGTAGGAGAAAAGAGTCTACCCCTGGTTGCTGTGGGGATACCATGTCTGGCATGGTCACTTGAGGGTCAGTGATTACTCAAGATCCATGCATCCTCCAGATCTAATAGGGTGGCAGGGCTCAATGAGGTATGTCCCAGACAGTACTGCCTCTCTCTAGCTGGGCTGGAGCCCTGTACCCATGACGCTCCTCTCCCACTCCTGTGCAGCCAACATCACCATCTTCAGACCCTCGTCCTTCTTCGTCCTGTTGCAGACAGGCCTTGGCCTTCAGCTGCAGGTGCAGATTGTGCCCCTCATGCAGGTGTACATCAGGTTGGACCCCTCTTATCACGGCCAGATGTGTGGTGAGTCTTGTGAGGGCTTTGAGGCAGGATGGGTGGGCATGGGGCCTGGATCTGGGCCCAGGCTCCAAGGCAGGGAGAGGCAGAGGCTAGCAACAGGGACTGAGGAGACAGCTGCTTGCAGGGCTCAGTGGAGACCCAGCGTTAGCTCAGGACACCTGACATCTGGCTGGGGAAGTGGCTGTAGATAAGAGAGAGCAGATTGTGTTGACCCAGCTCAGGTTGGCCTTGCGAAGGCTCATCTGCAGATAGCTCTAGACAAACCCTGGGGAGGGGATCTTCAGTTGGTAAGCCTTGAGTGGTATTTGGAGGGGAGGCAAGCAGTGGGGAGATAAAACAAGCAGAAAAGCTAACTGATATCTCGGCCCCAATCCAGGTCTTTGTGGGAACTTCAACCAGAACCAGGCTGATGACTTCACAGCCCTGAGCGGGGTGGTGGAAGGCACAGGTGCTGCCTTCGCCAATACCTGGAAGACCCAGGCCTCCTGCCCCAACTCCAAAAACAGCTTCGAGGACCCCTGCTCACTCAGTGTGGAGAACGGTAGGTCTGCCCCAGCAGCCCTCAACCTCCAGGCAGCCTCCCTTCACCCTGGGCTACAGGGACCCCAACATAGGCAGGAAGGTTGGGAACAAGGAGGGAGGCAGGTTTTGAGGATGATGGCCCATAGTTTAACTCCCCATACCTGACGGAGGATTCCATGGGGGCTGAGAGTACGTAAGGAGCAGTACCATGTTCCCTCCTTCTCCCAGAGAACTACGCCCAGCACTGGTGCTCAATGCTGACTGACCCTGCCAGCGCCTTCTCAGCATGCCACTCCACCATCAGCCCTGCATCCTTCTATTCGGTAAGAACTCTGACCTACATGGGCGACCTCAGAGGAAATGTGGAAAGACCTCAGGAGACTCTCTCATCACTGCCCACCTTGGGGGTTTCCCTCCCAGGGCAGCTAAAATGACACCACAGATAGGAAGGCTAAAAACAGTCCCAGAAGGTCCGTCCTGCCTTAGTCTTTGCCAGGCTGTCTGCATTTAGGACTCATTTTCCCTCTAGTGAGAACACTGGCCACTAGAGTAGGATGGCCTTCATGGCCTTATCTCGGTTCTATTTGCAAAGTCCCTCTTACACATAAGACCTCACATGCAGCATCAGGATAAGACTCTAGAGAGTATTTTTAGGGTCACAATTCAACTCACAGCGGGTAGTTCAGGGATTACTTGAACTACCTACAAGCCCAAGTCCTAAAATGTACCCAACTCCAGCCCAAGGTAGCTTCCAGATGACAGACCCAGGCCCACCTCCATGCCCACTCTACCAGGTACCCACATCTGGTTCCAGCCGACCACCCTCTCTAGCCAGCTCCTGCCTCAGTCTTGTCTCCCTACTCCTCTTATATTCCCCTGTTTAGCCAGCCAGAGCATCCAATCTCAAATGAAAATTGTTCCCACCCTTAACCTGTGGGGACCACTTTCCTGCACCCAGCCTTCCAGATTTTCTGCCTTCAAGCTGCCCCACCTGGCCTGGGCTCCTTCGTCCCTGCTGTCACTTTCCTGGTGGCCTTGGGATTCACTCTGTCCCTAACAGGAAGCTTAGCTACTCTCTCCAGATGCCCTCACAGGGCTCGCTGCTGCCTGTGAGCGGCTCTCCATTGCGGGCAGGCTTACCTGATGAGTGGGGGAGGGATGCGCAGGAGGAGGGATGAGGCTGGGGTCTCTAACGCAGCTGGCACTCCCCTAGAACTGCATGTTTGACACGTGCAACTGCGAAAGGAGCGAGGACTGCCTGTGTGCCGCACTGGCTTCTTACGTGCACGCCTGCGCGGCCAAGGGTGTGCTGCTTCGTGGCTGGAGGGACGGCGTTTGCAGTGAGTGTGCCCTGTCAGGCTGGGCCAGCATGCCCCAGAGGGTGGAAATGTACTTGGCAGCCATTAGACATTAGTCAGGGGTGGAGATCTAGAGACCCTCTGTGGCTTGCTTGATTCTCAGTCAGGAGCTATGTGTGCCCTGACTTTGCCAGAGTGTTGCATCTTTACAGTCACATCACACACTGTGACAATGAGCCGAGGGAGGGGCAGTGTGAGATGGCACTAGATACCAGCCACCCACCTCTCTGTCTCCTGCCTGCCTGCTGCAGCCAAGTACATGAGCAGCTGCCCTAAGTCCCATAACTACACATACGTGGTGGACACCTGCCAGCCTACCTGCCGCGGCCTAAGTGAGGCTGATGTCACCTGCAGCGTGTCTTTTGTGCCTGTGGATGGCTGCACCTGCCCTGAGGGCACCTTTCTGGATGAGGAGGGCACGTGTGTGTCTGCTCAGAAGTGCCCCTGCTACTTCCGTGGCAGTGTGGTGGCACCTGGGGAGGTTGTGCAGGACAACGGTGTGATGTGGTAAGGAGTGTCACCACCTGGGGAGGGCACCAGGACTCCAGGCCACCCTTCTCCCCAAGCTGCCCTCACACTCCTCCCCAGCCTCTCAGCTCTGAGATGTGGGGTCTCTGGATACAGGTCTCTCCATAACAGAGGTTTCTCCGACTCCTGAAGGGTTAACAGACATGGAGGAGCGAGGCTGGGGTGGGTGAAACACTAGGCAAGCCCTCTAGGAAAATACCCAGAAGGTTTTTCTGCAGGTCCTGGGGCCACAGAGGGGACAGGTAGGTGTCACTCTCAAGGACTCCTACCTGGCAGTTCTCAGCTGGCTAGAAAGGTGTGCCTTTGTCACATAATTCTCTCTCTACCTCATCCCACCTGGCCTGGAAGGAGGCTTGTTTTGGAGGTTGCAGTTAGTTCACAGTTGATTGACTCAGTCACTTTGGGCTTGTGGAAGACAGAACATCATGGCAAAATTACTTGCCTCATAGTGGGGAAGCAAAAGAGATTGAAAATTTGGGGCCTCCAAGTCCTCTCAAGAGCATGCCTCCTATGACCTAATCTCTTCCTAGTAGATCCCATCTCCTAAAATTTTCACTACCTCCCAACAGTCCTTGGGCTAGGGAGTGAGCTTTTGGCACATGTTGGACATTTCAAATCCAAGCTATCATGTAAACTCAAGGACTATACCTTATTCCCCAGCCAAGAGTCACGCCCTACTCCACACTAAGGGCCATCTCTCATTCCTGTGTCCAGCTGCATTCTAGCCCATCTCAGTGCCTTTTCAGATTTGAGGTTGTCACAGAGACCTCGTCAGCAGTCACTGTTTTGGACTTGTGTGGTAGACCAGGTCTTGGTGAGGGTACCCAGGGGTGGGATACTGTGAGGGACATTGGGTCCAGAGCCTGACAGTTCATCTCTGGTAGCTCGTGCTCAAGTGGGAAGCTGAGCTGCCTGGGAACCATGTTGCAGAGGAGCACAGGTAATCCCCTCACCCTGCCTACGCATCGGTCCCACCTGGCCCCCACCACAGGCTCAAGGGGAAAGGCCAGCAGGTTTGCGGCCAGCAGTATGTCCAGGGTACTCTTGGGCTTGGAAGTCCTGGGGCTGTATTCACAACAGCTCGCATGCCCAGGTCAGAACCTTGATTAGACTTCAGGTGGCTGGGTCACCCTACCCCCGGGACCTCTGCCATGTGCTTGGTCTCCCCAGGATGTGCAGCACCCATGGTATACCTGGACTGCAGCAATGCCTCAGCAGGTGCATCAGGGGCTGAGTGCCTCAGAAGCTGTCACACACTGGATGTAGACTGCGTGAGTCCTGGGCATAGATACAATGCCAGCTGGCCATCCCAAAATGCAGCGAGGGGCATGTGGGGTTGTAGCCTCTGAAGTTCCCAGGCTCTGGGAGGGGTCCTATTGTTACTCGGAGGTGGTAGCTATGTGCCTCACTGACCTCACACATATTTTGTGTGGCCTCTGCTTGAGCATCCCCAGAACAGGCAGCATCCACTGGCTTTGATGTGTGGTATCTTGGAAGGGGATGAATGTGGCTAATGAACAAACCATACTTCTGGTTCTGACTGGGCCTCTGTGTCCCACAGTACAGCATGCACTGCGTCTCGGGCTGCGTATGCCCCCCAGGGCTGGTGTCTGATGGGAGCGGGGGCTGTGTTGCTGAGGAGGACTGCCCCTGCATGCACAATGAGGCCAGTTACCGGCCAGGGGAGACCATTCGAGTCGGCTGCAACACCTGGTACATCTCAGGCCTGTAGAGACCTTGGACAGGGAGGTGCCCACAGGGACATGGTGTGTGTGTGTGGGGGGGTGGGATTCAGCAGCACTCACAGGACATCCTTCTCTGGTGGTAGGGCTGGCCTTTGACCTGAAGGGGAAAGCTATCTGCACCGAGGTCTGCTGAGGCAAATCAGCCTTTATACTGCCGTAACCTGGGCTTGGCACAGGTGGCATGCTGCACCGTACTAGTTGGCAGGTCTCAAAGGGCAGCTTGTAACTCTTCCATTTCTCCCTGCCCAGCACTTGTAGGAACCGCCGATGGGAGTGCAGCAACCGGCCCTGTCTGGGTACCTGTGTAGCCTATGGGGATGGTCACTTTATCACCTTTGATGGCGAGCGCTACAGCTTTGAAGGCAGCTGCGAGTACACACTGGCCCAGGTGCGTGATCCCCTTAAGTCCTAAAGGTGGGCTCTCTTGACCCTGTGACCAGTGCTTCATCTCTTCTCACTCCAGGACTACTGTGGGGGCAATATCAGTGGCAATGAGACCTTCCGTATTGTCACTGAGAACGTACCCTGTGGGACTACGGGGACCACCTGCTCCAAGGCCATCAAGGTTTTTGTGGAGGTGAGGGTACATGTGCAGCCATGGGGACCCCCTCCCCCTGTGCATCCTCAGAAACAACCACACATTGGTGTGGGGGCTCCCCTGTGGGTGCCCCACACTTGCAATTGCAACTCCAGCTCTCCAGCCACATTGCTGCTCCAAGGGTTCCATAACAAGCAGTTCTCAACACAGGACATACAATAACCGATGTGTACTGCCCCACAGTACTAGAGGTCACAGTCAGAGATCTGGTAGGGCCACTCTCCTCACAGAAGCTCTGGGAGGAAACTTTCTCTCTTTTTCTTTTTGAGGGTTCCCAGTGTTCCTTGACTTGTGGCTGCTCCACTCTAACCTAAGCCCCTGTCTTTTCCTGACTGTCTTATCTGTGTCTGTCTCTCAGAAGGATATTGTCATTGGATTTAGAGCCAGTCAGGTAATTTGTGATGATCCTACCTGAAAATCTCTCACTTACAGAGGTCAGTCCACAGTTTAGTTCAGAGGTCTTGGGGTTTAGGTGGTAGACAAATCTTTCTGGAGCCATAATTCATCTCACCACACTCAGGGCACTAACTTTGAGCAAAGGGGGTCAGAGGTCAGAGAGAAGAAGCAGAGTTGCTGGTTTGGTGTGTGTATGGGGGAGCTGCTTCCCCTTCAAAGGGTAGAAGAGCTGAAGAAAGAAGCACAGGTTAGATGAGGTGAGTACTGAGGGTGGCATGGTGCAGCCCTGGAAGGTATGTGCCTTTGGGGCTCCCCTGCTGGCATAAGGCTTCTCTTGACTCCTGGAATATTCACGTTAACCTTAGGCCAAATTCACTCATCCCTATCTGCAACCATTCATACTACTAGCTTCCATAGAGTCCAGGGCAGAGGGGAGTCTGTGATTCCACCTCCCTGCAGCCTCTGTGTGCCTCTGTTTGCAGAGCTATGAGCTGATACTACATGAGGGCGGCTTCAAGGTGGTGGAGAGGGGGTCAGGTGGTGACCTGCCCTACAAGATTCGCTATATGGGCATCTTCCTGGTCATTGAGACCCGCAGTGGTATGGCCATATCCTGGGACCGGAAGACCAGTGTGTTCATCCGGCTACAACAGCATTACAAGGTGATCCTAGACTGACATGAACCCTTACTTCTAACCTGGCTCTGCTGGGCCAAGTTTCTCAGCTAACAAGCCTGAAAAAGACTGTACTTACTTAGAAAGCCCCAACTACCAGAAGCTAAGCATATGTCATGCTCAGAGAGGGGCATGTCGAGATTACAAAGATCAGCAGGTGCATCTGAGCCCTGGATGGAGAGCCTGCACTGCTCAGTGGCCTCTGCCACGGCAGAATGGCCTATAGGGGGCAAATGCAGCCTACCTGTCCCCCCACCTGCCCACCTACTTGCCTAGCGAGGGACTTCTGTCATACATTATTCTCCTTAAGTTCCCCAGGCACTGACTCTTTGGAACCAGTGCTGTCTCTGCAGCTTTGTCCCTGGGCCACACTCTTCACTGCCTCCACAGCTGCCCATGTCCACCTCTCCTTTTTCCTCCAGGGCAAGGTCTGTGGTTTGTGTGGGAACTTTGATGACAATGCCATCAACGACTTGACCACTCGTAGCCAGGCTGTGGTTGGTGACGCACTGGAATTTGCAAACAGTTGGAAGTTTTCACCAATGTGCCCGGATGCCCCGGTGCCCAAGGAGCCCTGCACAGCCAACCCATACCGCAAGTCTTGGGCCCAGAGGCAGTGCAGCATCATCAACAGCCCAACCTTTGCTGCCTGTCGGTCTCAGGTGGGGCTCAGGGAGGTCTGGGGCTCTGGGTTGGTGGGCAAATTGGTGGGAGTTTGCAGATGCCTCCTGCTTTTCAGGGGAGCTGGGCCTGGACAGACAATGTTCTGGCTGTATACATGGTATGTAGGTCTCTGAGGATAGTCTTGACTCAGTCACAGTACAGGGGCTAGGGCTTTTAGTTCTTGGGTTTGGACATTCCAGCAGGTTGGTACCCATCCTTGTACCCAACACAAAGCCATTTCTAGTATTTTGGGCCAATCCTTGATCTCAGCCTCTATCAAAGGCTCCAGTGAAGGGATTCACCTCCTTCACTGATTATTCTATCCCATGAACAGGAAGCTAGCAAGAGCTCCCTGGGGGGAGCAGTGATTGGCCTTTTGGAGAGATTTCAGAAAGTCGTTTCCTGTGCCTTAGCAAAATCTCAAGTAGATACTTAGGAACACAGCTTCATAGTTCCAAACCTCAGGTGGTGATGATAGCATAGCAGCTCCTATAGGTAGAGTTGGCACTAACAACTCTTTATCAGCACCTTGGACCCATGACTCTCTGTAGCTAATCCCTGGGAGCAGGTGGCTGACATGTCTATGGCTATCCTGTCCACTGGCTTGCAAGGATCTTCATGGACCAACAAGGCAGACATCAGATTAACAGGCCAAAGCATGGCTGGGGCATAGCTCAGCAGTCAGAGTGCTTGCCTAGCAAGTTCAAGGCCCTGAGTTTGAGTCTTCAGCACCATATAAAACCAGGTGTGCTGGCCCACACCTGGAATCCCAGCACTCAGAAGGCTGAGAAAGGATTATTTCCATGTGTTTGAGGCCAGCCTGGGTTGTGTGATGAGTTTAGGACCAGACTGGATTACATAGCACAACCAAGTCTAAAAAAAAAGGCAAAATTAAGAACTGGGGTTCACTCTGGGCTCTGTTGACCAGGAGCAGTGTGTACTGGGGACTTGCCCCACTCACCCAGGGGGATAGGCAGCCCCTCCTGATTAACAGGCCCAGGTGTACAGTCTGGAAGTTAGGCAATGTGGGCAGGGCTCCAGTGCTGGCTATCCCCACTGCTTCCTCAGGGCATGCCTACTAGGACCTGTGACCAGACATGTCTTGGGTGGCAGGCTTACCAGGGTGAATTATAATGAAACTCACTGGAAGGGAACTCATTTCCAGAAGTGAGACAGTGGGCATCTGGGGATGGTCTCTGGACAGAGGACCTTGTCAGAAGCCCACTGGGGCCACAGAGAGCAGCATTCCAGGGAGGGATCAGCTAGTGAGAAGTCAGAGGTGGGACAAAGGCCAGTGCTCTGAAGTAGAGAGGGCTAATGCACTCAAGAAAAGGGCTGATGGGGTATGATACCCTGGGCAGGTTGAAACTTGGACCTAATGGCCAGATTTATATGATAAGAGTATCCAAGGAGAAAGAGTAAAGGGTTACACGTGGGCAAGTGTATAAGTTGGCAGATGGGCAGCAGAGTAGTTGAGAAGTTGGGCAAGCAGAAAGGTGGATGAGCAGAAAGGTAGACAGGCAAAAAGGTGGGCAGATAGACAGGTAGGCAGGTGGGTAGGTAAGCATGTGGACAGGCTGGCAGGCGGATATGGGCAGGTAGGCAGGTTGACAGGTAGACATGAAAACAATTGCCCACATATGCTGGAGAGTCAGTGCTACAGGCAGCTCCCATTTAAGATACTCTGAAAACACTCATGGTATCAGGAACAGGGATCTTAGACCACTGACGTGGGGGTTTGGCCTAGAGCTGGCTCCAGGCATTCACTCAGGCTGGTGGCCTTGATCGGGGTGGATGCTGCGCTCCTCCCTGAACCATATCCGGGTTCTCTACTTCAGGTCGATTCCACCAAGTACTACGAGGCTTGCGTTCATGATGCATGTGCCTGTGATTCGGGGGGCGACTGTGAGTGTTTCTGCACTGCAGTGGCTGCTTATGCCCAGGCCTGCCATGATGTGGGTGTGTGCGTGTCCTGGAGGACGCCAGACATTTGCCGTGAGTGGGGCTCTGTCCGTGGTGCTGAAGGGAAGGGTGTCTACTGCTTCTGCATTGCAGCCCAGAGCAGACAGGAACACTACTACAGATACCCAAAACTTGCACACGCCTGCTCTTGTGTGCGCACGTTCATGTACAGATGTAGATCTGTGCAAAACGAGAAAGTGCTTCTAAACAAGGACTGTCCCAAGAATGAGAGTCCCTGAGGCAGGGCTGGTGAAAGAAACCCAAGGCCCTACGTGTAGGTGTAGGACTGGCCTTGGGGATATGCAGGGAGAGGGCCTGGCAGGGAGAGGGCCTGGCAGGCAGCCTCTTTCCTCTGTGCATAGCACTGTTCTGTGACTACTACAACCCTGACGGAGAGTGTGAGTGGCACTACCAGCCCTGTGGGGCTCCCTGCCTGCGTACCTGCCGGAATCCCAGTGGACGCTGCCTGGTTGATCTACCTGGCCTAGAAGGTAAGACAGAGTCCTGGTGAGGCCTCTGGGGACTCATGACTACGCAGCAGATCCTGGCACTCTCAAGGTGTCTCTGCTGCTGAGGTGGGAAGGGGAAAAGCTAATATTGACAGACCTAGCCTGTGTCTTGAGAGGGCAGAAGGCCCAATGAGTCCTCTCACCCATCCCAGGCTGCTACCCCAAATGCCCCCCCAACGAGCCCTTCTTCAGTGAGGATGAGATGAAGTGCGTGGCTCAGTGTGGCTGCTACAACAAGGATGGGAACTACTACCATATTGGCATGAAGGTCCCGACAGCTGAGAACTGTCAGAGTTGGTGAGAGGGTGGGTGGGTGGCAGGGCTAGGCGTGGGCAGAGATTGTCCTTCAGGCCCTCAGTGTCCCTCTCCCTCCTCTAGTAACTGCACCTCCAGTGGCATCCAGTGTGCTCACAACTCTGCAGGTAAGGAAGGGCCAGGGTTCTCGGGCTGGGGCTGCGATTCTGAGACCCCGGTTAAACCAGTCCCTGTTATCCTTAGCCTGCACGTGCATCTATGAGGGCCAGACCTATGGCTACGAGGATGTTGTCTACAATACCACCGATGGCCTTGGTGCCTGTTTAACTGCCATCTGCGGAGACAATGGAACTATAATCCGGAGTACTGTGGAGTGTCCTGGAATCCCCTCCACAACACCATTCACCTTTACTACCACCTCTGCCCCCCTTTCCACAACAGGTAGGCCCCACCTGGTTCTTCATAAGTCCCCCAGGAGGTTGCATAGCCATATCTGGAACAAGGAAAGACTAGTGGGTGCCCCAGTATACCTGTGTACCATTGACTGACCTGCTGTCTGGGCTATGCTTGGCATATTGACCCCAGGCCCTTGCATGTCTCCAAGGGTTCTTCCAGCACAGTGAATAATGGGGCTCCCCTGGCAGACCATAACACTTCCAAAGCTTCTTCCCCATGGAAAAATCTACTCTAGACTAGCAGCTAGGCTCTCCTTAGCCATGAGTAGCCCTAACCAGGGCTTAGGCCAGCCCTGGGTAAGGGGCTATTTGTTACCTTCTCCTCCTGGGATATGGCATGAGCCAGAGGAGGCTGACTGAGGCCTCTTTCACCCTCGTGCAGGCTCTATACCCACCCTGTCTACTGTGTGTGTACATGAGGTCTGCCAGTGGTCTTCCTGGTTTGATGGGGACTATCCAGAGCCTGGAATGGAAGGTGGAGACTTTGAAACTTTTGAGAACCTGCGGAAGAGGGGATACCCTGTGTGCCTAGGCCCCAGTGCTATTGAGTGCCGTGCAAAGCAGTTCTCTAGCTTGACCCTGCAGGAGCTGGGCCAGAAGTTGGACTGCAACCTGGATCAGGGACTGATATGCCTAAACAGTGAGCAAAATCCTCCACTCTGCCACAACTATGAGCTGCGAGTTCTTTGCTGTGATCATGTGCCCTGCAGCTCCTCCTTGGCCCCCAGTACCAGCACCCAGCCTGGGGTGAGCACCTCCTTGGCCACCCTCACCACCCTGACAGCAAACCCTGGGTCCTTGACCAGCCCCACCTCAACGACAACATCAACGGAGACCACTCTATTGAAGACGCTAAGCTCCCCGCAGACTGCGGCACACAGCTCTCAGACTGGGTCCACCTCACCAGCCACGCTGACTACCAGCTGGGTCAGTAGCACGCTGGTCCCAGATACTACCACATGCAGGCCCCAGTGTCAGTGGACAGAGTGGTTCGATGAGGACTACCCCAAATTTGAGAAGACTGGGGGGGATATTGAGACTTATAGTAAGATTAGGGCTACAGGAAAAAAGTTTTGTGAGCAGCCACAGGACATAGAGTGCCGGGCCCAGAATTACCCTATGCAGACTCCAGAGGAGCTGGGCCAACGTGTGCATTGCAATGTCAGTTTTGGCCTAGTGTGTTACAACAGAGAGCAGGATGGTATATTCCAGATGTGCTACAACTACAGGGTCCGTGTACTGTGCTGCAGCATCAACCACTGCAGGGAACCTGCCACCACTGAGCTGCTGACCACCACAATGGGAACAGCCACCACAAATACCCAGGCCCCATCTTCGCAGACACAGTCCATAAATAGCCTGGCTAGTACCACAACAGTGACAAGCATTTCTAAAGGACCAATATTGCCCAGGCACACAGACACCGTTGTGACAGTCACCACAGGGAGCCCCACAGCTCCTCCAAGCTCCACGGAAACCATCCATCCAAAAAAGACAACATCGGTCCTCCCAACACACACAACCCTGTCTGAAATCACAAGGAGCATCTCACATCCATCCACACCAACCTCTAGTACAACACAAATGTCTCCTTCCAGCCCTACCACAGAAACACCAGTGGGCACAGCCAGCACTGTCCCTTCAAAGCCTGTGACCATGAGCCTGACAGCAACAACACACATATCCCAAACGTCCACTTCCCACACCAGTGTCAGCACACTGAGTACACAGAACCCACTGAGCACCATGACCACGGTCACCACCAGCCAGGACACTAACCATTGCCAACCCAAGTGCGAGTGGACAGAATGGTTTGATGTGGACTTTCCAACATCAGGTGTCCCTGGTGGGGATGAAGAAACCTATGAGAATATCAAGGCTGCGGGGGGCAAGCTATGCCCAACACCACAGAAGATAGAGTGCCGGGCAGAGAACTACCCTGAGGTGAGCATTGACCAGATTGGGCAGGTGGTGACTTGTAACCTGCAGACTGGGCTGATCTGCAGGAACAAGGACCAAAAGGGTGAGTTTAACATGTGCTTCAACTACAACATTCGTGTGTTCTGCTGTGACCACAGCCACTGCCCCAGCACAACTGTTACATTGCCCACAGCCTCTATATCACCATCCAGGCCCCATACAGAGAGCCCTGCCACCACAGCTGCCAGCAGGTCAACTGTATCAAGACCTTTTACCAAGGCCGTCACTTCCTCTGGGACCACTCAATCAGGCACCAATATCTACAAGACAACTGAGAGTCTCTCTGCTCCCTCAGCCTCTCCCACTACTTTCATTCCCACTTCAAGGCCACTGAGCTCTGGGACCGTGACTACAATTACCAGGCTACCTTTACCCAGAGTTTCCCCAACAGCGCCTGTGGAGACATCCCATAGTTACACCTCTCCACGGCCTTCTGAGACTCCTCCAGTGGTTACTACAAAGGCGACATCCTTCTGGCACTCCATCCCCAGCAACAGTCCCCACACAGGGCCCACCACACTGACATCTGCAGTCCCAGGCACAAGTACCTCCCAGGCTACAGGGATACCTACCTCCACTTCACAGACCAGGCCTATACCTTCCAGCAGTGCCACACAGACATCCTGGGCCACAACCAGTGGCAAGAAGTCAGCCCCTTCCCCTGGGGGCACCACCATAGGTCTCCCCACGGCTACCTCTTCAGTACCTCCTACTGAGACTCAAACCTCACTCCCACTGTCCACCAGCCCCATACCAACTTCCACAACAGCTTCCACAACTCCAGGGGCAAGTTCCACAGCCTGTGTACCACAATGCACATGGACAGACTGGCTGGACAGTGACCAGCCCCAGCCTGGACTCTATGGGGGTGACATTGAGACATACTACCACATCATAGATGCTGGTGGCCAGATGTGCAAGGAACCTGTGGCTATTGAGTGTGAAGCTGTACTCTTCCCAAATGTGCCATTCTGGGAGCTGGGTCAGGATGTGCAGTGTGATGTGGACGTCGGGTTCATTTGCAAAAATGGCAGGCAGAGGGCAGGCCAGACTTGCCTAAACTACCATATTAAAGTGCTGTGCTGTGACCACAGCAATTGCGCTAACTCACCTGTGGCCACGAGCTCAAATACAGCCCCCTCTTCTACCGGTACAGCCACAGAGGTGACCACTAGGACAACTGCACCCAGAGCCACCAGTTCCAATATACCACCTTCCTCTGCTACCAGCACTACGAAATTAATACCGAAGACAACCTCAACGAAGACCCCCAGTTCTATCACATCACCTTCATCTGTCCACAGTACTTCAGAGATTAGCACTAAGGCCACCTCATCCACGGCTACTGGCTCTATCACATCACCCTCCTCTGTCAAGAGCACGGCAGAGAAAACAACAAGCACCCCTTCACCCATGACCACTGGCTCCGTGACAACACGCTCCACTGTTCACAGTAGTATAGGGTTGACCACAAGGACTTCTGAGTCTGCAACCACTGGCTCTACAACACGTCCCTTTTCCATCCATAGTACAAAACAGCTGACGGCCAGAACTACCTCACCTGAGGCCACAGGCTCCATCACACCATCCTCTCCTGCTCACACCAACAAAGAGATGACCATCAAGACCTCCTTGAGTGCAACTACCAGCTCCAACATAACTACTTCCTCTGTTCCTGGTGCAAAAGTTTTGACCAAGTCCACTTTGCCTACAACCACTACCACCA
>PVKB01006965.1:40000-46957 GCA_004027205.1 Ctenodactylus gundi | reverse complement strand
TTTGTTTTTCGTTTTACTTGGGGGTAGCAGCTTACATCCTAACCCTGAGGAAACTGAGAGAAACTGCTACTCACTAAAGTTTTTTTAAGTTTAAAAATAAATAACTTTTAAAGTTTTATTTTTTTCTGCGCTGGTTACAATTCTCTCTTGTTTTGCGTATATCCCTCAATTTTGAGGGCCCCGAGGTGCCACATCATCTGGCTGCCTAATGTAGGTTCCCGCAAAGGCAGCTGGAGTTTAAGGAAAGGGATGCCAGGTGCTTGTTCCTGAAAAAGGTATCACTAAAGATTGTGAGAGCAGTTTAAAAAAAAAAAAAAGCCAAGGACACGAGATATCAAACAGCTGCACTTGCTAGAAAGGTTTCTCTCTCTCTCTCTCTCTCTCTCTCTCTCTCTCTCTCTCTCCTCTCCTCTCCTCTCCTCTCCTCTCCTCTCCTCCCTCCGCCCCTTTCTTCTTCCATTAGGCAATCATGAATACAAAAGATTTTTCAATGACCTCTGTAGCTCTTCGTATTTTGGTAGGTGTGACACACTGGTAATTGTGATTCTCACAACTTTTTCCCAGTTCTCCAGATACTTTCTTGTTTCCTGAAGGCATAGTCAATTAACTAACTGCAGTGATGGTCAGTCGGAACCTGTCCCTCTTTGGAGGGTATATGAAGGACAATTGGAGTCAGTGGTCACAAAACCTCTTGCCAAGTTTGACCAATATAAGCTTAGGAAGAGTAGCTCTTCAGCTACATTTCCTAGATTCTATGACCAGTTCTGTTGTCACCTAATCGGTAGTAAGCATCCTATACTATTAGAACTTCGACAAGCAGTAATTACAAACTTGCAAGGAGATATAAACCATAATAATAGGAGAAAAGAAAATCTTCCCTGCACGGTAGATCAGAACCAAGAAGCTTGGTGACCAAGTTAATTAAAGAAAGCAAAGCCAGTATTTCTATAAAGCAAGACAAGTTTTGTCAGAAAGTTTTATCAAGAACTTTCTAAAATTTCTCCTTATATTGTAAACCAATGTGAGTTACCATTTAGAAAGTACCTCATTTACTAACACTAAGAATTACTGTTTAGTAACCTTTGGAATTTCTTATGTACACATAACAGAACTGCAAAATAATTTTGAATAGTGTACAAAAATTTGCCTGTTTTACCAACTGAAAATACATTTTTGCAATACAGCAAGACTGTCTAATGTTTCTGCCAGTTAAATAGCCTTCCTATGATCATTTAATAAACAGCAGTGATTTAGCAAAATAATTTAATTACCATTACTGCATATTAAGACAAAAGTTATGACTGACTACATTAAGTTCCTAAAATTTAAACATATCACATAACAATGCAAGTTTGTATAACCAGAATTGTGAAACAAAACTTTAAATGGATATTAAAGTAAATTCTCTCTTGCTAATATTTAATTTTCCAACCATTTAAAACCCAAGGAAAGATAGTGGAGAACACAATTATTTTGACAAGAGTAGAACTTGTCTCTATAAAGTTAGTTCTATTTTAAATTTTACCAGCAACAGATCAATATTGAGAAACTTGTATATAAATTTAAAAATTCTGATGCCATCCTCATGTATTAGATTTTCAATAATTTATTCATTTTTCTCAAATCTTTGTATTAGAATATTTTGCATAAAAATTGTATACCATCAGGATATATGATTGAATCATCTCATAAATATAATATTTAGATTATTGCAAAATAATGCCAACCACATACAGACCACTAAGAGTTTAAAAACTCATGTCCCAAACAGCAAGTATCATAGATAAACGTAAGCACTGTATATCTAGAAGATCACATAACACACTTGGAGGGGGAAAAAAAAGCTTAAAATCTTTGGTTTTGAGACTTGCAAGGGTTTTCAATTTTTGGAGGGGGTAAAAACAAAATAAATTTTACAAACAACACATTTTAAGCTCTTAGCATAGTCAAAGACTAAACTTTGAAATAATAGCAGCTTATATACTACAAAAAACAACCAATTTGGGGGCATCTCTTAAAATTATTAACATAGGCCATATAAACAAACCTATCAAAAGAACAGAGAAGTCATAGCCCCTAACTCTTTGCAACAAAAGGTATTTAATTTTAAAAAAGAAAAGGCTGGTACTTGTTACTAGAATATTAAATGAGTTGTTCTTTTACAAATTATTGACTTTGGACTATGTTAAAATGATGAACAAATTTAACCGTCAACCATCTTTGCACTAATTGAAAGCTCATTTTCTAATTTGGTGACCTATACTTTAATAAAATTTCTCCTTTTTGATGTTTGTTGTCTCTCTAAAATAATTATTCTTAAACTTATGAATCAGGTCACTTGGTCTCATATTACAGTGTTATACACATACACATGTCAGCAATCTATAACATATTTAGATCAAAATACATGATCATTGAAAGATTTAAAGAAGCAAAAGACTCATAAATTTATACTTAGTAAATACTTTTCATATTCTGATTTTATTATAATTAAATTCATTCATATATTTTACTCATATGTCCACCTAATTTAATTTTTCACTGGTTCCTCAGGTTGTTCAGAGCAAGACACTAGATAAGCATAAGCTAATGTCTCAGGCTATTTCATTTTGTTGAGAAAAAAAGCCGTCAAAAGTTATTATACTTGCAGTCCCATGTACTTCAATATAATCCTGATTGGCCTACCCTGGCAAAAAGCATGTGAATAGTTTGGAAGACATTTTTATCCTTCAAACATTTGCTTAAGTCATGTGGACTGAAAAGCATTTGAGTCTATGCTCTCTTAATTAATGAATGTTTTACTTTTAAATGAATCTACTACTATTTAAATGACATACAAATTACACACATAGTCATACAATACATACATGTACATGGATATATTGAAAAATAAAGATTTAGATCTACCACCTAAAAGCTTAAAGTTGGTATGTTTTTTTAAATTTTTCTTCCACCATCCTACGCAATTTTTAATCCTACCTTTGCATAGCTAAGGTAGAATGCGTGATTATAGCAAGATGATATATTCATATCTCACAGGCTGTCTGACCTTTCAATCAGCTTGAAGTTTTCCCTGCCTCAATTTATTCTATGTCTTAGCCAATTTCAAAAGCTCTTTCTTGTACTTGTCACTGATCCAGCAAAGGTATATCGGTAATATCTTGGCCAAAGTTACTTCAGAGAATCTTAAGGACAGCTGCACTAATTTACTACACTCCTAACAATATAGGCTATGATGTATCTTAATAAAATCAACTAATCAAAGGGAACTAAAGTTTTACAGACAGCCAGTAAGTATTTTCCACTCTTGAATCACCAATAGAATTCTCCAAACACACCCTAGTATTTCAGGCCTCTTAAAAGTTTTTAACTCAGACTTTCTGTCAATAAACTTTTTAAGAATCTTGAACTCCAAATTGTCTCATGAAGAATCCTCAGAACCACTCAAAGTTCAAAAAGATTTACATAAAGCCTCAAAGACAAAAAAAATGATGGACCTGGCCTAGTGACTCTGCAGGGTGGATTTAACCTCCATCAGAAAATTGCTTTAGAGGGTATTGTCCAACTCCCAAAAAGGTAGCTCTTTGATCAAACATAATACACCATTGGGTCTCAAAGGGAAGAATCTTTCACCTTACATTTATATGGTGCAGTTCTGGTGATCCTCTCATTATAGATCTTGACTGCAACCTTCCCAGTTAGTATGTACCTTCCAGAAGTAGTGGACCCCTGAATATTTAGGATATTTAAGATATAGGTAGTTAAAAGAAAAAAAGAGAGAGAAAAAAAACAAAATCAAATGAGCACCCAAAAACAATACAACAAATGTCTGTAAATTTTTCTTCTGAATCTTGTCTTATGTTGGTCAGTGCCCCAAAATGACCAGCAGTAGATCCAAGTGGCTAGAAATATTAAAAGTACTTACCTTACCCAAATGGCACTGATTAATGACCTAAGAGAAATTTGAAATGGTGGAGACAGTAGATCTCAGTAGATCCCTGGAGTGCTCTTCCCAGCAAGAGACCAGGCAGAACCAATCGACTCCCCAAACATTCGTTTTTCTTTTATGAACAAACGTGTCTATAGGCAACTGATGCAACGAACTGGAAAGAAGGGAGAATTCTCCGGTGCAAAAGTGTCCCAAAGACCTGCTGAAAGTCTCAGTCATGGGCTCAGTGACGGCAAGCAGGCGGTTTCTTTTCCTGAGCGTCACTGACTCACCAGTAGGAAACCAAGACTCACTTCCCTCAGGAACCAACATTTACCTCCTGGCTGACTTGCCAAAACTGTTACTGGCGACTTAGGTTCATATACTAAGGTTTGTTTGCTCATTGCTGACCAAATCAAAGAAAGCCATTTACTTTGGTAATAAGGAAAAGGGATTTATTCAAATTGCAGATCTTTGCATTGGTGCGCAAGGAAGAGTACGAGAGGAAGTACAATAAAAAAAATAGACACGGGAAGATTATTTCTCATCTTCCCAGGCCCTCCCCTCTCAAGTCTTTACCAGGAAATGAAACTGACCTTGGATCTCCTGGTGCCAGTACCAATATATCTGTCCATTCATTTGGGCGGAGGAGAGGTGGGACTGCTGGGTTATGGTATGGGGCCTGAGGATGATGTTTAAAGAAACCACCTCTCAAAAAGATTTTAAAAAAATCTAAATTGAAAATTCCATTTTAATTTTTGCCTAAGTTTTAAATGTGAAAGATGACCATAGCATTTATTCATAAATAGAAGTATGACATTGTCAAAAAACCCTGGAAATTTACAATAACTCCAACTAAAATTTTACTGAATAAAAGGTGTGTCTCAAGCAGTACACTCTGCTTAATGCTCAGCTCTCTGCTCTCTGAGTGAAATAGTAATTGCTTGCTCTGTTAGGTAGAAAGAGTTTAAATAAATAATTTTAAAAAGCATTACAATAGTGTGTAGAACAGCTAGTTACGATTGCCTAGTGCTAAGATGTCAAATGTCCTGTCTTCAAAATTTTGGAGAGACTTTAGCCTCAAGTGAGACATGAATCTTCTCCATGGAGTTTTGCTTTGTTTCTGTTTTATTTTTATTTATTTATTTATTTTGCCCCTGTAGCCTGATCCTTCCAAGTCCATGGCCCAGGGTTTAGGGACCCTGGGTACCATCCACTCAGTGTAAGCACATTTTATGATGTTTACTTGACAATGCAATCAACCAATGGTATGTGTCTTAAAATGCATCTCTTTTTTTATACTTTATGCAATTATTTATTTAATAAAAACCATCCCACAGCAATTACTTTCTGATAAGGGTAATCAAAATGAATAAATGGTTTAAAATTGTACTACCAACAAAGGACACTTAAAAGAAACAAATAAAGAAACAGCTGTATTACCATATTTCCTTCTTAATAACTTTCTCACTTCACTGAGCATTCCTAGTTAGGAGATACTTTGTGGAAGAGTGCTATTAACTTCTTTTTTTTCTTCCCATTTTCCTGATACTTATAAGTGCAAAATTTAAAGTTTACATTGAGCATTTTGAGCATTTTGTGCATATACATGTCATGGCAAGTTACAAGACCTTCCCCTCTTTCCTTCTGGTCCTCCCCCTTCCCCCCTACCCCCAGTTCCCATTATTTTCCACATTAAGTTCCATGAGATAATTGTGATCTGAGTTTCTCTTATCAGAGAAACGATTCGATATTTTACCTTCTGCATCTGACTCACCTCTCTAAGTATAATGGTCTCAAGTTGCCTCCATTTGCCTACAAAACCCTCCAACCTATCTGTCTTTATAGATTCATAGTATTCCATTGTGTATAAATACCACAATTTGTGTATCCATTGTCTGCTGATGGGTACTTTGGTGACTTCCACATTTTAGCTATTGTTTGTTGTGTTGCTATGAACATGGGTATACATGTACCTCTGCTATGTGTTGTTTTTAACTCTTTGGGGAATATTCCCAGAAGAGGTATCACTTGACCAAAGGGGATATTTATTCCAGTCTTTTGGGAGACTTCCATACTGCTTTCCATAGTGGTTGTACAAATTTACATTTCCACCATCAGCAACCTCACCAGCACTCCTTGTTGTTTGAGTTCTTGATATAGGCCAATCTCTCTGACATTATTGGAAGAGAATTAAGGATGCAGAGACAAACTTAAGTTCCCACAACTACCTAATCTTTAATAAAGGAGCCAAAAGCATACACTGGGAAAAGGACAGCCTGTTCAACAAATGGTGCTTGGAAAACTGGACATCCACCTGTAGAAGAACGAATCTAGACACTCAGCTGTCACCATGCACCAAAATCAAATCAAAGTGGATCAAAGACCTAGATATTAAAATTGAAACACTGAACCTTCTAGAAGACAAATTAGGCAAATATCTAAAAGACATAGGTGTAGGCAAAGACTATCTTAATAAGACACTAAAAGCAAAAGAAATTGTTTCCATTATCAATAAATGGGATCATATCAATTTAAAAAGTTTCTACACAGCAAAGGAAATTATCAACACTGTAAAAGAGAACCGACAAAATGGGAAAAAATATTCACCACCGACACCTCAGATAGGAGACTCATAGCCAGTATATACGGGGAGCTGAAGTATGTAAGATCCTCACAATCAAGGACCCTATTAAACTGGACAAAAGAAATGAATAGACAATTCTCAGATGAGGAAGTTCAAATGGCCAATTAACACATGAGAAGATGTTCAACATCCCCAGCCATAAGAGAAATTCAAATCAAAACATCTCTAAGATATCGTCTCTGTGGAGTTTTACTTTTAATATATTTCTTTATAGCATACCATCTCCTGTACCAAACAAAAACTACTTTAAATAATCTCTAAATGTCATCCGATAGCAACAATGCACTATAATCTCAACTTTTTCATTACTACTTATTCTTTTTCTGTCTCAGTATTTTTGTCACCTTGTGCAGTCTTTAAAAATTAAAAATTTTTAAATTAG
>PVKB01006965.1:0-35000 GCA_004027205.1 Ctenodactylus gundi | reverse complement strand
GCTATTAACTGTTCTTCAAAATAGCAGGACTATTCTACCATCATTTCAATTTAATTTATTAATAAAGAAATAATCTTTAAAAAGAAGTATAGAAATCATTTTAAGAGCAAGTCCTCTTGTGTGTCTTCTTATATACTACCAAGGCTGTTGAGCCAATTCTGATGGATTTCTGCAGTAACAATGGTAATAAGTAAGATGTCCTCCGCATAAAATTATTCACGAAAGCCATGATGAAGCTCATTTATTTGAATATTAATAATGTAGAAAATAGAATAAAAAGAAACAAGTACACATTTAGCTGTAACTCCCTATGTACATCTTTGTCTGGATTATTTGATTGCTGTGATAGTCTTTATTTTTTAATCACATTAAATACATATTGCTTGTATATATGTATGGGTTAAGCCAGTCACTTTTTAAAGGTAGATTAATTATTATCCTAACAGATGTAGATTCAAAATCTTATACAAACTGGCTAAATTGTCCTGGGTCAACAAAAAGAAAATTGTAGACCCGAAGTATTGTTCTAATTTGCAACCCAGTAGGTTTCTATCAAGCCATAAATCAATCTTAAGGAATAAGACAGAAACAAACCAACAGTAAATATAAAATAATGGATGCAAGTCAACGGTATAGTTCTAAAAGACGTTACAAGTGTTACTTCAGCTTAAAGTTATCCTGTTATCTCTCTCTCTCTCTCTCTCTCTCTCTCTCTCTCTCTCTCTCTCTCTATATATATATATATATATATATATATATATATATATATATATAATACACACACACACATGCACACAAACACACACATATGACTTGTATGTTTTCTTGGAAGAAGTGAATATACAAATAGCCTGCTAATTGAAGACTAAGAGAAGACTAGTTAAAAACATACATAATCTAGAGGAGTAAGTTTCTGCCCACTGAGGCCACTGCCAGGTACCCTCAGACAAGCCTATCCTAACTGCATTCTTCTTTCTTCAGAAGTTTTGCTTTTGCTTCAAGGAGGGGGTTGGACTCATTTTTCTATGACAAGTGCTGGGCTTCAGGAAGCAGTCACATACTTTGCCTGCTGGCTGTAGGAGAGTTCACCTTCTGTATCTGGAGGCTCTGCATTCAACCAACTGTGAGCTGAAAATATTGGGGGAAAAAAAGCATCTGTACTGAACATTTACAGGCATCGTTATCATTATCCCCTAAACAATATATCATAACTGCTATTTTCATAGCATGGAGGTGAGTGTTGTATACAATGTATGCTAATACTACGCCATTTACAGATTTGATATCCTCAGGGGGGTCTGGCTGGAACCAACCCTCTCCCTCAAATACTGAGGGCCATCTGTACTTGATTGAGTACCGTCAAAGTCAGTGATTTTATGTATTACAAATAAAGGAAAATAGGGATGAATTCTGAATTTTTTCAAGTATAATAAAATATCTGTTTCCTTGTGGTGTTTTCTTCTATCTGGTTGTGCTGGCTTCTGGTGTGTCTATTTCTTTTACATTTAAACCCATTGTAGTGACATCTCTTCTGCTCCTCAAAAAAGAGAGAAAATCATGAAAATACATCTTAAGTTCTATGAGCCAGAATAGTAAGCTTTACTCGTCAAATCTGGTTCCTGAAACTTTATTTCTTCTTTTGTTAATCAAAAATTACAAGAATCCTTTGTTTGCACTAAGCTTCTTCAGTGGAGCTCCAACTGACCAAGAATAAAAACTAACACGGAGTCAACACATTCTAAAGTTCTGTGTAAACACATTACCACTAGGTCCATATGCTAGTTTTCTCACCACTGGCAAAATCTAAGGAGGCCATTTATTTTGGTAAAAGGAAAGCAGATTTATTTTAAGCTAGTGCCCAGGAGATGAAGGGAATTTATCGCTCAAATCGCCATCTCTCTAGGTACATGGTACATGGGAGAAATACAATGAGATAAGACGCATATCCGGGATGTGTTTCCTTTCCTTCATGGATCCTGGACTGTCTCATCCTTGGCTAGAAATGAAACTGATCTCTGACCTCCTGGTGCCCAGGCTCTATGTTCTGTCCACTCACCTGCCTCTGAAGAGAGTCGAGGCTGGCAGTTTGTGTCCTAGGTTTTAGGATGCTTGGAGAAGCCATTTCTTTTTCAAGAAAACAAAATGTAATAAAGTTCTATTTTGCCCTACCACTTACAAACAAAGTAAGTTGATTTCTGAACATCAGATAAATCAGGAGAGATAATAGCTAAATTTTTCAAACAGGCCAGTTTCAATGAACACGATAAAGACGTTCCTTTTGCTTTAATCCTTCAAACACACACAAAGGTAGTTTCTGCTCAATGTCCCCTGAGCCTTGCAAAGAAAGTAATCTTGAAATGACCAATCCACTTTTTTTTTCATTTTTGTTCTTTTCAGCCCTTCACAGCCTACAAAACTAACCTCTTTGCATGGCTTATTAGAACAGCAGTTCTATTTTATACAAAAGGTGTTGCTCATTCTGGAATCAAATGTAAAGACAGTTAAGATCTTTAAATTCAACTGTTGTCACTTTATCTACTAATACCTCCATGGACAAATTTACTGTGCTCTGCTTCTAGTCACCACCTAACTGCCCTGACTTCCTCTCTCCCTTGCTACTAAATTAAGAAAAAGAAAAGAAAGTTTCCTTCACGTGGAGGAATTTTAGTTCTTTTATCATATGGAATGTCACTTTGCTAAGAAAATCCACTGCCTGATCCACTTATTGAAAAAACTGTGATAAAGGCACTGGCTGCAATAAAGTGTGTTAAGATTTCCAGGAAAAAATACCTGCTGCACTGCTGAATCAAGGAGCTCATCCTTGGTTCTGATGTAGTATTAATGGGTTGCGAGGATGGGAGAGAAACACAGGCAGGGAAACTGGACCTCTATGTAGGAAGAGTTAACAAAATATTCCTCACTGTGCTGGATGGAGCTGCCTCTGTACAACCCTCAACCTTTGCCAGTTTTCTTTGCATCTAGCAGAAGGCTGATCTCCCCGTCTGTGGGAGTCTGCCCCCAAGACTTTACAGTTGGCCTTTGTCTGCTAATTCCAGCAATCTGCAGTAAGGCTTTCCACCAAGGGGCAGCCAGAGGTGGAACAACCAAGTAGAAATTTCATTTCCCAACCAAGGGAACATTTCAATTTCTAGGAAATCAATTGAGCTTCTATTAAAAACAATGACACATCTATGTGCTTTCTCCAAATAGGCTGCTTCCTGTTGGAAGGCAGAAAGCCTCTCTCTCTGGAGCCTCCAGATGAGCCCTGATTTATTCCTCTTCCACCAAGAATCGTGTGAGCTGAAAGGTCAGGCACTCGAAGATTTATGCTTTGTTTTATAAGATGGCTCAGAGAGAGACTCTTTTCCCCTCCTGTTTATTTTTTATACTCTCTCAGCCTGTCATCCGTATTTCTGCCCAAACTAGACAAGAAGAAGGGAAACGGAAAAATGTCCTGTAATAACAGCCTGGGAGCTTGCTATCCCCACCCAAATGGCAGGATGGGCGAACCAAGGAGGACAACCTCCTGTGGCCAGTCCCCAAAACCCACCCAGAGCGGGGACCATGCACCAGTGGCCTTGTAAATCTTTTTTAACCTCTGTTCTGAACAGGGATTTATTTGTTTTTCTAGGCAGACGGATCTGCCTCTCTCCGGGCCCAGCAAAATGATCTATCACTGTCTACCCTAATAACCTACAGCAGTCTGTAATAAAGTCAGCTTGCCAGGTCTAGCAAATGGACGCCATATCTTAGATCATGTTAGGTCTTTTCATTTATTAGATTCCTATCTTGGGCCACCCAGACACTGGTCTTTTCTCTGAAGTATCACTCCCTCCCCCTGTCTTCCGCAACAGGACATCTATCTGAGCAAAGCGTTGTAAACGATAACGGCTAAGTATGAGCATCATTTGCTTTCTGTGCATGTCCTTAATGCCTATTGTTGTGGCATCGGAACTATATTAGAGACAGCTAGCCCATAACCTTATCTGTGAGATTGGTGAAAATAATACTGATCTTATGATTATTTAACCAGAGTGGACCTTCTCAACTTCATTTGCTTCTCCCCAAATCTGTCTCCTTTCCCCCGACTTTTTTTCTAAATAATATCATCATGACCCTGTGAACAGAATCACCAATTTATCATCATTTGTTGACTTATTCTTCTCATTCCTTCTCATTTCCTCCATTTATTACTGATTGAACATCAACTTGCCCCTGATTCACGACAGCCCTCTGTCTTTCCTCACTTGGATTGCTGCAATAACCTTGGAACTGATCTCTCCCTGTGACCTCTCTCCCTGCTCCACAGGCTGTGCCATCAATATCCTGAAGTGATCGATATCTACCCACACTTTCATGTTTTAATAGAAAGTTCCATCGCCTTAGAATGGCCTTCCTCTTGCTTCCCAGGTACATCTGCAGCCCAATGCCGTCACCGCTTGCTCAGTGCCCCTGAACCCAATACAATATATTTCATCTTCATATATTTATTTCAATATTTTGCTCTACCTGGACGGGCCTTTCACCTTTTCTTCCCTTTCTTAACTCAGAAAATTAACAGTAGCCATTTCTTTTTCAGGATTAATCTCAAATATATCTCTATAGAGCATTCCTCAATGTCTCTGAAAATAATCTTTTTCCATTTTTTCCCTTGTGACTCCTCTACTCATTCAGCACATTTACCTCAATGTCACAGCCAACTGCCACCACATTTCTCTTCACCATCACCAGACCACAAACTGTGTAAAATCTGAGCATACCTCACTCATGTCTTTATGTCTAACGACGAGCCTAGTGCTTAGTTATTAAAACTAGAACACTCTTCTCTGCTGTAGGAACATGAAAAATTCTTTAATTATGGCTGTAAAAGCATTTGGCTTTGAAAGGGATTAGTATAATATAATACAATTAAATATTTTCTAAAGTCTTATAATCTAAGTCAGTTTCAGGCACTTAATTTTAGAATGAAGTGGGTTCCTCTCTGTAACATCTCTAATCTTATAATATTTAAATATTTCAGTATCAGGACTTAAAATTCCTGGCCTTTAGTGACCTTGTAGAGGTCAACAGTTTTTTTTTTTTTCTCTTTTGGTTTTCCATTATCTTTTACATATTCCCTTTGCAATAATATTCTGAGTTCTTTGGGACCTTAGCACTTCCTCTTTATTTATATTCACTGAAAAAGTACAAAAAAGCTCTGAGTTCTTTTTGAATCAAGGTGGTGGTATGTGACTCACCCCAAATAGAAGATTGCCTCCTGGAATTTGGATTTTGAGATATGAGTTTTTTAAGAAAAAGACCTGCAAGTGTTGAAGTTTACTCACTTGCATAGAGATGCAGAGCATTTTGAAAATTTCTTGTTACTTAGACACGAGAAACTCTCATAATTTTCATTTTGATTCAAGTTCTTATAGAATTCCTGCTAATTCTATAAGGCACACAACCTCCTTTTAATATTCATTTTTTCACTCAGATTACCCAGCTTACATTAGTTACGTTCAGGTTGGTAAACAAGTTATGATGATTAGGATCTCTGGGTTCTCATCTAATTATTAGGATAGCCCAAACAACATGTGCCTTAAAAATACTTAGAGATAATTTTAAACAGTCAAATTTTTATTAAAGTTCTCCCCACATAAAGAGTTCAGTGTATAGATGGTTACCAAGGTTGCCAACATATGAAGACTATATTTGTGACTTTGGGATTTGATAAACATATGAAAAAATATGAACTCAGTAGAAGTTATATTTTGATTACTAACGTTGATCTTTTCCTGGGCTGATGCAATGAAACACAATGCTCTCTCACGATGAGAACATCACCAGTAAGTTGCCGCTCCCAACCATCCAAGGGATTATGCAGGAAACGATGGCCATTCAGCAATGCAACATGCTGCTAAACTAAGATTTCTGCAGAACAGGAGTAGCAATGCCTGCACGGCTTAAGATGTAAGCCTACAGCCTGCCGTAAGCCCAGGAACATATGTATATAATCTTTCATTAATAATGTTATACATGGAGGTTCTGTAATATTGATTGATCCACCCTGTTCCTTATAGTTTTCTTTTTCCATCCAAAGTAGCAATGGTATCAAATCGTGGAAGTAAGGCAATGTGAATGTATAATATATTTAGTTTGTTTACAAAAAAGTAAACAAGTTTAAAAATACTACAGTTCTGCAGTGCCCACGAGGTTCGAAAGCCTGCAGGCTAGGAGGAATCCCTTCAAGCCTGCGTGTACCCCGTCATTACGTCATTACCTTATTCTCCTCCCACGCCTCTTCTCAGATTTCTCTTCAAGTTGGAGACTCTAAAATCACTTGCCATTTCATGCCTTGTAATATGTACTTTATTTGTATAAATATTTCTTCACAAAATGATCATAAAATGTGAAGTTTGTTGTCAGAACAAACAAGAATAAAAGACCTCTGGTGTTCTCTTTGTGTTAAACTATAGCCTTGGCTTTTGTTTTTACTCTTTGTGGTTACAATTTTTTAAAAAAATAAAAGCCTAATAATTGAACATATTTCCAAATTTGCATTTAGGATCTTGAAACATCATCTAGTGTACAGATGGTCATCAACTTATGACGATAATATTTATGAACTTTGGGCTTTTTCTGTCAAAAAAAGAGTTTCTTATCTTGTCTTCCTCTATAATTTATTATTGACCTGTAATTTTTCTCCTGAATTCTTGACTCTCAATATACTATTTTATTTATAACTCTAAGATATTCTCCTTTTCTTTGAAATTGCTTTGAAATTGTGCTCTAATGTAACTAACATAAGTCATTACATTCAAAATAGTAAATTTTCATATAAGGCAATCTCAGACCAAATATAGGTGCCATCAAAAAATAGCTGTAAAACTGTGGGAAAATACTAAAACTTTTTTGTGTACCAGTTTTCTCATCTGCAACATGGATCTGAAAAATGCACTAGTTACATAGGAATGCTTGGAGATTAAGAAGTAATGCATGTAAATTGCAGAACATGTCATCTGGTAAAGAGAGAGCTTTCAATACGTGTTGGTAACTCTGATGAATATTAAGATGATGGTGATGACAATTTTAATAACTGTGATGATGGTATCTATACACTCTTTTGGGAAGTAATGTTCTAGACTATATTGAATACTTCCTATTTTTCAGTCACCTACAAATCATGAAAGATGGCAACACTTCAGAAAAACAGATGGTAATAAGAGGAAGGCCATCTTTCTCTGTCTAAAGTTGGTATCAGGTGTATGAAAATTTTCTATAGTAGGAAATATAATATTATGATAATGTAAATTTTCTCTCATGTGAATGAAGAGGTTCTAAACTAAGACGTTTCAGTCAACTCTAAAATATGTCTTACCATTCCAAATATGTCTGTGGTACAGAGTCTACCTATTTTAATATTTCTGTGGTAATTCTTACTTCACTGTGCTCTGAGAACACTATGTATGTGTAAAGAGATGGCTAACAGCCCTACTTGGGACATTGCTTTCAAATTGCAGAGACCCAAATTCAAATCAATAGAAAAACACAAGAGCAGGAGGACTAAGGCCTGGACTCTAGTTCAAACATCATTTCTCACTTCCTTTGTGAATTTAAGTAAGTTCCTTACCTTTTGGAGACTTCAATATTTCTAAATGACCAGTTAGATTTAGTTAAGCTTGTAAGTGTTTCTCTCATGTTACAATGAAATCAGAGAATTGGTTGTGCTTCTTCCTATAAAGTAGTTTTGCTATTTTTGGCCTACTCACAAAAAGCTAATAGTGCTGCATCCTTCTTAAATTAATTCCTAAGAGAGTAATATTTTAAAAGAAATGTCTATTAATGTGAATGAAACAACCTGCTAAAGTCAAGTGTAGAATGGATGTATGAAGAGAAAAGTAGAGCACTTACTTGAGTTTTTTTCTCTCTTGTATGGAAGAACCCTGAAATCACGTTCTCTAGTCTAAATGTAGTCCTACAAATTAGTTTTTAGACTAGATTCAGAATTAAAACATTAGAAAGAGGGAGAATGAAGGAAAGAAAATGAGGATGGAGGGATAAACTAAGAGCAGAAAAAGTTAAAAATACAACAGCCCATTTCTTCCTTCTCAGTGTGCACTTTCCACTGGCCACATCATCGTCACATGAGAGCTTGAATGAAATGCAGACTCCCGGGGCCTGGTTCTTCTCTGCTATATGGGCGATGATTTGCACTGGGAACTTTCCACTTGCAAATATATTTATACCTTAGCTGCACTGAAAGTCAGCTAATTACAACCCACAGATTCCCCTCTATTTGTTGTCTGACTCTTGCCCAAATGGGAGTTACCTTGCCCAGAGGCTTTACAATACCCGTTCCCATCATCACATCTAACAAATTTCAGGTAATAACTGCTGGTGCTGAGATAAGAGAACACCAGCCCCGTAGTTCAAGAAGAGAATGCTGCAATTTGAATTCCAAAGATAACCCAGGTTTCAGACCAATGCTGTCCTCCAGTTGCTACCACATTCATAAATGGCTTTTATGCCAAGCTTCTGTAATTAATTTTCTCTTCAAAAGAACATTATCCTCCCTAGTAAATCACTCAAAACAAGAATCCTCATGTTAGGCTCTGCTATTGAGTTTCTTCTCAACTAACATCAGTTTGTACCAGAAGGAAACCTAAGACTCTCCCTCTGGGTAGAATCTTGTTGGGCTGACATGTCAGTTGGGTGATGATGGAAGGTGGTATGTTGACAATCTCTTGGATGCTCTAGCGTGCCACTACTAAGACTTTCACACGCAAGTAATGGGAGCAATGTTTCAATTGGCACAATTTCTCACTTTCTTCGTTACTTTTTGTTGTTGTTGTTCCTGGACCACAATACCCAACATCCACAACTCAGGGGATGAAAGGTTAATTTTAGCTCATGGTTTCAGAAAGTCTCAGTCCATTCATCAGCTGCTAGCAAGGTGAAGAAGCACACGGCTGAGGCTCAAAGGGGAGGGAAGCTGTTCTCAGCATGGTGGGCAGGAAACTAAGTGATTAGGAAAGAAAATCACTAGCAAATATCCTTTCAGATCATGTCCCAGTAATGCACCACTTTCAGGTCAAGCCCCGGTGTTCAGTCCCTTCTGATCAAGCTCCACCCCTTAATAGCACATGGTCATAGGCACTCCATAATGTCCAAATATATGAGACTTGAGGAGCACATTCCAGATCCAAACTACGTGCTCATGCTTTGGAGATACATGAGAAAGAGCAACTATAAATACTGTGGAATTGAATGGCTGTTGGCAAGTATCATTGATTTGTTGAAGAAAGAAAATGACAAGCTCAGATAGCTTAATAACTTAAACCGAGTATGAACGTCAGTGGGCTCCGTGCAGCGTTTTAAAAGATCCTCATCTCTTGAAGTCTGAAGGAAGAAGCAACAAGATATTAGGGTGGAAACAGCAGAGCATTGTCGGAACTGCAGATAGTTTTTCGGCCTAGCAAACTGCCTGTGGCAACATAGGGCTCTGGGAGGGAATGAATGGTACCTTGGTATTTCAGATGTGTAACTGTATCTGTAAGCCTTAAATTTTTGAATTCTCTGACTTCTCTGGCCCAGCAGAAATGCCTTGTTATTTTTATTTTTATGTTTTAGAAGAAAGAGTCATTACTACTCTGTTTAAGAGAATGTGTAGGACTCAATTAAGTCATACACTCAAGATAGAATGTATCTTCTCCTCATATCACAGAAACTAGACTCTAAATAATAGTTCAATCTCAGCATAGTCTGTCAGAAGAAGTGCTGGACCTGCAAAGAATGAGAGGATTGTATACCAAAGCTGCTATGGGACCTACATTATATCTTTGTCAAGAACAGGATAATATGTCTGGGGTCAAATATTGAGAATGCAGGATGAGTAAGGGTGGCTCTGAAGCGAATCACGATGAATAAAGAACAGTGTATAACATGAAGCAGAGCTCCTCTGAGACAGCATATGACTCACTGGCAAAAGCAGTAAATGATGGCTCTTCAATACTGCTACAATAAATTGCTTTTGAAAGCTTAGAAAAATTAACAAGCAACATTAAGTTAAATTAACATGGCAAAACTGTCAAGAAAATAATTAAGAAAGAGGTCTAGAGATTATGGAGTTGAACATGCTTGAATGAATCTATTACATAAGGCTATAACAATCTACTATACAATAATCCTTCAGTTGAGATTTATAGAATAGATAAAGGATAGATCAACAGACGATGAAAAGAAATAAAAAATAAATGCAAAGAATAATATTTTTCTCATCAATGAGAATCAGTAAATTTTTGAGTTTCCAGATGGGTACCTACTTTCAGATGTAGAACTCAGTGAGTGACCCAAGGAGCTATTGGGTCCCCATGACAAAGTTTGCATTATAACATATGGCCATTTTTCTCCTGTTAGCATCAATAGACATTAACTTCCATACCAGCATAGCTGGAAAAGAGGGTGCCTAGATCTTTTAAAGTTTGTTGAATCCAAAATCAATATTTAATCCGATTGTCATCTTGCTCTGCTCCCAATTAGGATCTAGGTTCAAGAATATAGGCAAGAGATGGCGTCACAGCCCATGTCTGACTCAGAGTAGGGTGACTCAATCTATGGCCTGACCTGTTTGTCATCTCCCTAGTCCCTAAGTAGAGCTCAAGTGGGTATATCTAGCAGTTGACAGACTCTCATGTTGGTTCTTTTACTTATAAAGGTGCAATTGTAGTAGAAAAGCCAATTGGGAGCCCCTGTGACTACCCCCATAATATATGCTAATTAAAAGCAATATCAATCACAGCACAACAACAACACTATCACTAAGCTTATTGACTTAAAAGAACTGGTATTCCTCCACCAAAATTTTGTTTCACTTGCCAGTCTGGCCCCTATCAAAACTGGGTTAATGTATTATACCAAATATAGCTATGTTCATTAGAGAAGATTAATAGAGCTGTAGGTAGTCATAACAAGGGTCTGCTATATTTTCATAATCTTCCCATAATACACATTTACTATCTAGACTTTAAAAAAAACTTAATATCATACTAACCAAACTTGATGATCACAAGAAGGTCAATTATTACAAACGCTTTTGAAATGTGGTTGTAATACACAAGAGTGGGAAAATATCTGACATTTCCTACGAGAAGCAATAAAATCCAGCCCTTGGTAGTCATGGGTCTTACAGGCAACATGTTTTTGCATTTAGGAATACTGTTTTATTATTCATCTATTGTGTTGAGTTAAGACTGTTGGCTTTGATTGTGGTGCCAAGGTGGAAAGAAGTGTTGTGCAGAAATTCAGCCTGTGGCTTTTGAAGTGCTAACATTTGACCCCTATGACTAAGCAGGTTTCATGACAGCAGACTTCTCTATGGTAGAGAAAGGTACTCTGGTCGTTGATCACACAAGCCCTATGATTTGGAAGGAAAACCATGCGTCATACAGTAAAGAACTACACACTATGTAAAGGGAGGTCCTGGGATGCGACTGAGTTACCATGAAAACCAAGCATCAGACTTGGAAATTCAGTAGCTCTGCAGTCAGAAGTATTTATATCATAAGTTAGATACTCTGGAACCGACCAAATATGTCATCGAATCATTTCAGCAGTGATTCCATGGTAAAACTGGAGCAGAGCTTCCAGATTCAGGCCCAAGCAGGTTTCAGAGGACAAGGTATATGACAGCAGCCCATTCTTCCCTCAAACCTTCCTCAGATCATACTTTACCATCTATGTATTTTCTATAATTAACTCGTGAGTGAGGTAAAGTTCCAACCTTGGCTCATAAATGAGTTGGTTTAGTAAGTGGACACAAAACAAAAAGGAAAAAAGAGAAAGAACTATATCTGCATCGCATCTCTATGTACAATTAGTCCTAGAAGACAATATCAAAGGAAAAGCCTGTCACGGGGCTGAGCTTCAGGTGGAGTTCTTATGAATTATACACTGGGAATATTAAGAGAAGATGTAGGTGGATGCATATGTAAAAGGAGAAATGGCTTACAAATTAGGTGGGTAGCTTGAAAAAATGTTTAGAGGATTGGCATCAAGGAAGTCTGGAAATTTGGGAAGATGAGTTGACCTTTGAAAGGGAACATAAAGTATGAAAATCCCCTTTTAATGCCGATCAGAGAACATAAGTTACACAAAAGGCATCAAACCAAACATCTTGCAGGTAGGATGGATCAGCACACATCTCCTGATTTTTGTCTCAGACCACTGCAGTGCTTGTACAATGGATTCATAAGGGCTAAAATGGCAGAGACAGACACTATTCATGAGTCAGATAGCAGGGCTTCTACTTCCTGATGTGATCCAGTTCCTGCTTCTCCTAAATATTTCATCTTTCAGCAAAAGAGAGTAGTAACACTGATACCTCACATGGGCGACACTTATTAAGAAAACCAAGCAGCCACTTGTTGCAAGATTGTGGTATTGGACTTTTTCTTCTGGTAGTGGCACTGACCAAAGTAACATACAATCCAAGCAAGAGCATGCCTTCCAAATTTTTCCGAAAAGTTTTCTTTAGAAACTAAGAGCTTAATATGGGAAGGACTGGAGGAGGCTTGCAAGAAGCTGGTAGCAGTAATTGCAAAAGATTTCCCATCCAATTTAGCCCTACCTGACAGTATACATATGGGCACCTCATCAAAATGTGCTGCTTCCATTCCCAGACAATTGCCCATGTGTGTAACTGTACAGTTCTTGTGAACTTATGTGATATGAATATTTGTGTGTGTTGACAGAGAACCTCTTTTGATGCAAAAAGCTGCAAGCAGCAGCCATCTGAGCTCTGGAATCAGACACAGTTACATAATTCGGAGGTCTTGGTGCAAAAAGAAAATACTGAGCCCCTTCTTCAAAATTTACTGGCAGCTAAGCCTGCTGGCACCGGCCTGTAACGCCAGGACTCTTGCAGGTTGCTGCAAGAGGATCACAAGTTCAAACCCAGCCTAGGCAACTTAGCGACCTAATGCTTACTTCTCAAAATCACAACAACCACAACAAAGACTGGGAGGCAGCTCAGTTTGGAGGCTTGGGTTCAATTCCTAAATCAAGCAGAAAGGAAATTATGAAGAATGTTATTAAGATGGTGATAATAGAACATTAAACCACATATGGAGCACGATGCCTGGTATGATTGCACTTTTCCCACTCTTCTGAAGTTGGCCTTGCTTGGAGAGAGGGCAAGATTGTGCACTTTTAAAGAGAGGGTGTAACGAATGATGCAAGTAGAACATCCTTCAATTTTGCCAACAACACAAACATTTGGCAGATATACGTGATTCCTCAAATTACTCACCAGACCATGGTCTGAGGTGATTATTGCCAAAGATCCAGTCATCAAAAATATTTGTATTGGTCAGCACCAGCTCATAAATTCAGGAAAATTCTGTTTCTTAGAGATCCTGTTTTCCATGTTTTATAAATGTTTGTACACACCTAAGTAGCCACACAGCTTCTAATTTTTCTTTACATAGAGAAATATTTTGATCCTCTTCTTCATTAAATAATATCATATTACCACCCAATAAGGCTTCCCCAATTGTAACTTATTTTCTAAAAACATCTAAAGAAATCACAAAAGCAAGTATGTATGTCTGAGGGAAACCTACAAATCTCTCTGATTCTGAAGTCTCCTATAGGCAAACATGAGTTGTAAAAGTTGTAAATAGTACACAATATACTATGTGCTGCATTTTACCGCACATGTTCTGGAACACACGTTGGAAGATGAGCCCCAGGTGATATTTAAAGTCAGACGTTAACAGATTCTATGTCAAGTAAAATGTCCCAGTGGAAGATTTTGTGATGACATAATATTCTGAGTAAAGGCGATTGGGAGATACAAAGGTAAAGTAGGGTGAACCCACCATGGTTAGGGGGAGCCTCACACACTGAGGAGTCAGTAAGGGAGAGTTCGAACTTAGTAGAGGATAGTGAAGTAAATAAAACAGATACATATTTTCTTCTTGGAAGAGTTTTCCAGGAAGAAGGTTATGGGACATCAATGTTTTTCCTAAATTATCACAGCAGCCACTGATAAATACATTATTGGTTGCATTTGGCCACATCCTAACACCCATCTCGTCACAGGATAGGTGGTGGAATCCTCAGTTAATACTAATTATGAAGACACTGCACTAGAATGGCCTGAGGGATCGCAGGGGACTGACTTTGCACCTGTGGCTTTGCTATACCTGGTGAAGATGATGACAAGCACACAAAAAAAATCAACTTTATCTGCAGTGAAGGATAACAATTAGGGTGCCTAGAAAGAAACCACATTGAAGATGTTTTCCTGTGGGGACCTGAGCTTCTGCATGAGAATTTGCATCTTGCTCACGATCTTCCTCCTCCTCAGCTTTCTGGTTTTCCTCACTTTTTGTTTCTTCTCTGATTTCTAGATATAGACACCGCCCCCCACACACTTCATTATCTGACATTTTTTATTTAAAGGGATTATTTTATTTTAAGGGATTATTTATGCTTGGCCTGGCTTTGACTCGCAGTTGTGAATCAGACTTTTGCTAATAACCCAAATTCAATGACAAGGGCACAATCTTCATCTGCAGGACTGCAGGGGCTAAATCTGAAGTTTTAGTACATGATGCATGTTGGTTGTATAAAGTTTGCAAAGCAAGATTGCTCTTGGATGGGAAGGGAAAATAGCCCTATGAATTTTTAGTACAAATCACGTTGTTTTATGGGTCATTTCATTGAAAAAAATGGTGAATGGGAAAATGAAGACAGAGAAATGACAGCAAAGGACTTGGCTTATTTGAAATGTCTCGCAGAGCATCTGGAGAGGAAAAAAAAGGGAAATTCTTAGTAGTCAATATATCCTCTGCCCTGAACCAACTATTTTCAATAAGTAGACTTTTATTTTCATGTATTCTAGAAGAAACTGCATCTTAGAATGATATAGGCAGGATAGCATTCAGAAATTAAAAGTTGTATTTTTCAGAAAATAGATGTGTATCTATCTTCTCCTTTCCCTTTGGAAGACAAAAGAAAATAATGGAAACATCCAGATGTAACTATCCTCTAGATATCTATCGACTCAAAGGAGGGATTCTAGGCTCAAGGTGCTGACAAAGGACCAAGGACCAAGATGCCCCCTCCCTACGAAAACCAGATTACGACGGTGCCAACATCAGCTGAAACAGGAAAATCTCACCGTACGCTATGAACATCCTCTTACATTGTAAACTTAACCCACTTCTGTGCTGGAGTACAAGTGACTTCTGCTCATCGGAAATGAACAATGATAGTCTAAAGATTATAACTTTCTCATCTTCCCTAAAGCTAGTTTTTGAGTAAACCCTTTCCTTATTTATTGAAATAAGTGATTTTTTTTTCTTTTATTCAGCCAGTGGGGAGCAAGCAAGCCTGCGAGGACAATCACAAGCAAGGTTAAGTAACTTGCCCAAGATTTGCAGCTAGTAAGTGGCAGAGACCTGGTTCAGGTCCAGAACTGTCTTTCTTATAATTTCGTGCTGCATAAGAAGTCCCAAGGGGAGGAAATGCCGCATATCACACACCGCTGGTTCCACCAGATAATTAAGACAGGACTGAAAAGTGCAAATGGGCCTGTTCCCTATCATTTTGCCACAGCAAGGCTGGGTTGTGGGCCTGGAGGAAAAGTGTTGATGATGGGATCGGTTTGCTCTGTGCCAAAGGAAAGACCCCTGTGAAGAAAGACTATTAACAATCTCAGCTCCATTAAATTTAAAGCAGCTGCTAACAGTAGGGGCCTTTACATTGTCAATTATATGAATTTTCCTATTACTATGTCATACCAAAGAGCAATTATAGCACATTCATCAAATACTGCTTCCGCCTCTTGGGTTCTGCCCATTAATACCACAGTGGCAGGCCTTAGAAATCCTCGAAGACAAATCTGACATGCAGACTTTAATTGTTTCAAGGATTTGTGGTCAGAAATAACACTAGGTGAGTAGTGGGGGGTCAATTACACAATTAGATAGTGATATAGGCAAAGACCAGCTGAACTCACGCAACACAGCAAATATTTATATATCAGCTCACGTTACAAAGTGCCTTGACACCTACTATTTCACTTCAGGTTGACATCTACCCCATTAACTGGTCTGCAAGGTATTTAATTATTCTGCTTCTTTTACAGGTGTGGAAATGGAGCCCCAAGAGCCTCTGGTGAAAGAGGCTGAACTAGAACCTGAGATGATTCTTGTGCAATTTGACTCCCAGTAAAAGAACAGAGCAGCAGTAAATGAGCAGAGCTATTTCATCATGACTCGTTGTGGAGTAGGAAAAGAAAATGGTCCTACAAAAGAGAAAAGAGAGAAAGAGGAGACAACAGAAAAGGAGATATGAGGGGCATCACTGAGCAGTGCCTTCTGAGGGTGATGCCTCCCTGAGTAACTACATCCTCAGAGATGCTGGGGATCTCAGGCTGGCACAGGAGCACAGAAAAGTGACAAACTAAACAGGCTTGCAAAGCTCTCTCAGAGATATTTCACATGATGCGCAAGGGGCAATTCAGAGTGCTTTGGGTTTTTTGCTTGTTTGTTTTATTTTGTTTTTAAATAAGAATGGTGAGGACTTTCCAGCATGTGCTGCAGACTCTGCTCTATCACTAGATCAAACACTTTATGGAAGGAGATGAGTTTTAGTGAGCAAATGTTTCTGATCAAACCCTTGTGTGGTGGTGAGAGAGCCCTGACAGCTGAGGTTTCTGGATAGGTACAAGTACAAACATTTCTCTGGCCCTTTACTCTGAATTCTAACACCTCGTATTCTCTCTTCATCTTCCCATGACTCCCTGGGGACCTGTTGATCATTGATCTGCTTTGACCAAAATGTGAAGACATTCAATAGATTTTTGATTCGACTGGGATAGCCATCACAAGAAATTAAGGCCAAAACCGCCCTAACACTACTAAACTAAATATGTATGTATACACGTTTGAATCAGAAAAAATACTTCATCAAGTTACCTATTATTACAAAGTTACCTCAACACAGAGTTCCAAGGCTAGCTTGGCATGGTGACGCATGCCTGGGATCCCACCTGCTCAGGAAGCAGAAACAGGAGGATCGTGGATTCAAGGCAAGCCTAAGAAACTTATCAAGATCCCGTCTCAAAAATTTGTAAAGGGGCTGAGGAGAGCCAACATGGTGGGGTAGATGCTGCCAGCAAATTACAGGCTTTTTCCAGGATCTGGAGTTGAGACATTTGGAAACAATTCAAAACAGAAAAAGAGATATAGAACCCAAGAAAGACTACTTGCTCAGTCTGGCATAGATAGTGTCGGCTCTGTGGTAAGAAGTCAATTTTGAGGCAGCTAGGTCTGGAAACACTAGAATATAATCCAGAGATTTCTTGGTCTCCTGTCTGCAAACTTCCAGCACAGAACTCAGAGCCCCGTTTGCTGTCCCCATTTACCAATCTGATCAGGAATATGCCTCAGCTTGGACATGGCCTCATCCCAGAGTACATGGAAATAGAGGCCCTGGAGCTAGTGGGATAGCTCACCAGCCCAGGGGCCGCAAAGTTAGTCCAGAATAGCAGTAGCTCAAGCACACAGTAAAGCACAAACACTGAAACTCGCTGGAATCAATATGCCTTTGAGACATTTGAGACAGACAACTGAACTTGCCCAGCAGGAAAGATGAGGCAGAATTCAGAATTCACACAGCAAACAGAGGGTGTGGAAACACAACAGGCCCCAGTTGAGATATACTATCCCTTCTGCTTCTGATGGATTCTAATATTGCAGGCCTTGGAGAGAAACTACCCCCCCTCCCCATATACCTCAATGCAGAGGAACCTTTTGGACTTATTTTTCTTGGGTTTTCGGCTCGCTTGTTTCCTTTTTACGCTTTTGTACTTTTTGTTTTCTTTTTCTCTCTTTTTTTTACTTTGTCCAATTCTATATTATACTTTCTTTTACTCTTTAGTTGGACTTTTCAATAACACTTTTCTCTCTTCCTCCTTCTCATTCTCTATTTTCAAATTTTACTTTTTTTTCCATTATCGCTTTTCCCACCACATCATTTTCTATTACTGTGAGTGAGCTTTATTTATTTTCAGCTAGTTTACTGTGTGCTGTTAATACTAATTTTTCTCAATTGTTAATGTGACATAGTTGTTGCTTTTAGTACATCTTTATTCTATTTCAGCATCTGGTTTGTCTTCCCTTCTATATTATGATTGTGAATCTCGTTTCCATTATTAGAGGTGGTATAGATATTGCTCTTAATGCTTTTCTATTACCAATAGTGTCATAGATTTTTTCCAATAGGCTTTTATTGTATATCAATATCTCATTTGGGGTGTGTGTGTGTGTGTCTGTGTCTGTGTATGTGTGTGCATGTGGTCCTGGGGTTTGAACTCGCAGCTTTTGGACAAAGCTACGACACCATCCCATTTTATTTTTTGAGATAGAATATTGCTAAATTACTAATTTACCCACCGTGGGCTCAAACTTGAGATCTTCCTGCCCCAGCTTCTCAGAGTGCTGGGATTGCAGACATACATTCCCACATCCAGGTCTCATTTATGTTTGTGTCATTAACATTATTGCAATTTGCTTTCTTCTTTCTGAATGGTGCTGGGTATTAAGATGAAAAGTTGTACACTAAGACAACAATCAAATAAAAGTAAAATAGATCTGACACATGCACAAATGTCAATATAGATGGCGTGGTTTGGAACTGGAATGTTCCCTGAAAGTCTCCCAATTTAGATATCATGAATCATCTATGGATTTCATGTGCTGGTGGGAGGCAAGGCCTGGTCAGAAGAGGCAGGCCACTGGGACATGACTTGGAAGAGTACATGCTAGCTCTGCCCTTCCTCTCTCACTTGGCTTACTGTCTGCCACACCATGAACAAGTTTTCTTTTGCTAAGTCTCTGCCATGTGCTTCTACCATTACCAGCCTCTCATGAATGGAGTCAAACCTTCTGAACCTGTGAGCCAAAATAAATCTTTCCCCCCTTAAACTGTGAACATTGAGTAATTGGCTCCAGCAACAAAAAAAGTAATTGAAAGAGTAGAAATACAACAATATTGAAAGATGAAACAATGTGACTCTTTCAAATTTACACAGTTCAGTAATTACTGAATGTAAGGATATTGAAGTAGATGGAATGCCAAAGAATTCAAAAGGCTCATCTATAAAATGATCAATGACTTCAAATGAGATCCAAATAAGCAGATGAATGAATTAAAGAAAACAATGCAGGATAAAAAAAAGAGCATTTCAGCAGAGGCAAATATTCTGAAGGGAACCAAACAGAAATCCTGAAATGAAAAGCACAATATACTAAACAAAGGGGTCGATAGAAAAACCTCACCAATAGATAGGGTCAAGCAGAAGACAGAATTTCAGGGCTTGAAGATGTAGTTTAGAAACTATTATGTATAGACACCATGAAAGAAAAGAAGACAAAATGGAAAAAAAAATCCATGAACTCTGGAACACAGTTAAAATGTCAAACCTTTGATTTTTCTGAGGATAGAAAACAGAGCTAAGATTCAGAATAGTGGCAGAGGAAATTTAATTAATAAGATGATAACTGAAAACTTCCAAATCTTGGGAAAGATGTATACATCCAGGAAGAAGAGGTATTCAGACCTCCAAAGGGGCATGAGCAGAAAAGAATGTCCCCATGTCACATTATAGTTATAATGATAAGAATATAGAACAAAGAAGAAATATTGAAAGTAGCAAGGGAAAAAATCTTCAGTTTCTTAATCTTTGAGTGTCAAATTCATTAGCATAACTTCAGACTTATTTTTTTGGAAAAACTGAAGTCTAGAAAGGCATATCGTGACATATTACAAGTCTGAAAGGAAAATAATTGCCAATCCAGGATATTATATCAAAGAATGCTATCCTTCCAACTTGAAGAGGAATGAAGACCTTCCAAAAAGTAAGCTAAAGAAATTAGTGACTAAAATGTTAAGAAGTCAGTATTGTGGTAAACACTTAAAAGAATCTTACAGTCAGAAGATAAAGAGTAGACAAGCTATATTGAGAATTAGAAAAAACCCTGAAATATTAGAAAAACAATAAAATGTTAAGAATTACATATACCTTCTTATAATAACTCTGAATTCAAATGGTCTTAATTCTCCAAATTAATGACGAAGACCAGAAGGTTGGATTACAACACAATGCCCAAGTCTTTGCTACTTGCAAAAAAACACACCTTACTAGTAAAAAACTAAAATACACAGAATGAAACTGAAAGGGTAGAAAATAATTGCAAGTAAACAGAATACCAACTCAAAGGGAATAACCTTACTCACCTCTGCCAAAGCAAACTTCAAAACAAAATTAGATGACACAAAGAAGCCATTATGCATTACTAAAAGGAACAATCTAGCATGGAGATACACTTGTAGGCGTATGTGCACAGAGTATTAGTGAGACCGTCATCATATAGCAAAACCTACTCAATATAAAGAGACACATATGCTCTAATATAATAATAATGAGTGACCTCAATACTCCATTCTGAACAATATGTAGATTATCCAGACCAAAAACTAAATATAATTTAAAAATCAGAAAAAAGAATTAAACTATACCGTTGAATAAATGAACTCAGATGTATATAGAATTTTCTATTTAATAATATATAATACACATTCTTAGCAGCTCATAGAATGCTTTCCAAAATAGATCATAGTTTAGGCCATGAAGCAAGTGTAATAATTAAAAGCACTAAAATAATTTCTTCTATGTTAACAGATGATAATGGAACAAAACTAGAAATCAAAATTAAGGGAAACAAGAACAACTACATAAACACAAGGAGATTGAAAAATTAATTTTGAATCATCAGTGGGTCATTGAAGAAATAAGAAAATTATTAAAACATAATGAAATGGCAATGTAAATATAGTACAGCAGCGTCTCAGGGATACAAAAAAGGCAGTTCTAAGAGGGAAATTTATAGCTGAGTCTCTACATCAAACAGAAAGAGAAATTTCAAATAAGTAGCCTAATGGTGCACCTTATCTTTCAAAAAAATAAAACAAGTAAAAACCAAAAACCATAACAGGAAAAAATAATAATAATAATAATCAGACTTAAATCAATGAGTTAGAGACTAAAGATCCATGGGATCAATGAAGCAAAATGCTCTTTGAAAAGATAAACTAGATAGATGAATTTCTAACCCCACTAAGAGAAAGCCCACGTCAATAGAATTAGAGAAGAAAAGGGGAGTGTTGCAGCAGATACAAAAAAGTTCCAGGGGATCACTGGGAACTGTATCGAAAAACTGTACTCTAGGAAATTGGAGAACCTGGAAAAATGGATAAATTTCTAGACACAGACATAAATTTCTAAAATGAACAAAAAGATATAAAAAACCTTAAATGACCAATAGCAAGCACTGAGGTTAAAACAGAAAAGTTCACCAACGAAAATCTCAGGATCTAATGAATTCACAGTTGAATTTTATTATACTTTAAGAAAAGTATCAACACCAATTCTTCTCAAACTATCCCATGAAATAGAGAGAGAAAGAATGCTTCCAAACTCTTTCTTTGAGGCAAACATCACTAACACACCAAAACTGGGCAAGGACAAAACAAAACAAAATATCATAGACCAAGACACTTGATGAGCATAAATGTAAAAATTCTTAATAGAGTACTTGCAAACCAAATTCAAAAACATCTTTAAAAAAAGATCATACACCAAGATCAAGTTGGCCTCATTTTAGGAAGACAAGGATAATTCAACATAAACAAATCAACAAACCTAATACATCATGCAAATAGAATTAAGGGTATCAATCGCATAATGATATCAATCAGTACAAGAAAAAAAGCCTTTGACAAAATTCAACATCTTTTCATGAAAGAAGCCTTAAACACACTAAGTATTGAACATCCTCCAAAATATGTAAAAATGATCAACATGCATTACACATATTGAACTCTCCTAAAACGTTGGACTAAGATAATAATAGGAAGGGAATGAATAGATGTTATGTGAATATAAAAATCTGGAAATTAAAACCTATTAATCTGTATAAGCAGTATGTGCTGATAAAAATATGAAAGGCCTTTAGTTCGTTTCCCCAACATCGCGTGAAGATGGGTGTGGTGGCTCACATCTGTAATCCCAGCACTCTGGAGACTGAGGCAGGAGGATTGCCATGAGTCCAGAGCCAGCCTGGGCTACATAGTGAGTTCAGGACCAGCCGGGGCTACAGAGCAAGACCCTGTAAAAAATAAAATAAAAAATATAAAAAGTAAATATATGGAGAAAAACAACAGGACTGATGATGTAGCTGAGTAGGAGAACGCTTGTCTCTCATTCAAGAGGCCCAAGTTGAATTTCTAGTACTATTTAAAAAAAACCTTAATTTTACTCACATTTTGACGGGGAGAAGATTTTTTTAAAAGCCTGGTGATGTGGCTGGTCTCTGATCCACGTGATATTTAGTCCAGGTGCCTGGAACTCCAGAATCCATTTTCAAGGTGACCTCTTTTCCTTACTTTGCAAGTTTTGCGATTACCTGATCCTCTCACTCTCTCTTTCTCTACACATGGCATCTATTTTCTACACTTTTTTGTGTGGCTCAAGCTCCCTCGAGCACAGTAGTCTTAAAGTAATTTTCCTTCCTGTATAGTATTAGGCTTCCAAAAGAGAGGGAAACTTCCAGATCTCTTTTCAAACTCTTCACTTTGAATTTTTCTCCAATGCTATTGGACAAAGCACTCACAAGCCATTCCGATACAAAGAGAGGATTTGTGGAATGTTCTTATCAACGGAAGAGATGTCAAGAAATTCATGGTCCTTTGAATCTGCCCAGAAATTCAACAGAGAGTTGTTCAATATTAATTTCAATAAACTGCAGAGCATTTAGGGAAGTCATCCTCAGGTTTCTTATTTCGTATTATTACAAAGCAAAAACCTAAGCTCGTACAATCAGTTCCTCCTCACGAGTGGAGATCATGCGTACAATACATGCATTAAGGCCCCATAAAAGGAACAAGGAGACAGGGAGCTAAGCATAAGAAGTGTGGACTACACCTGTCTCATCTGGGGCTAGTGCGGCAGCACATGAAACAGAGTGAGCTATTACGAGGTCCACACCAGTCTCCTCGTATGGGTTTCTATATATAATTGTTAAGGCTGTGTAATTATGCCCACCTTGTCAGTTAGCTAGAATGCAGAATTTTGAATCTGAGTCCTGTTTTTCTGGTATGTTACTGGAAGAGAAAAACCAAGATCCAATTTTCACTATATCTTTTCAAAAAAAAAAAAAAAATCCACCATCGGAACCATTGTGAATATCAGGTGCACTGTGATTAAGAGGAATCTAAACTTTTTTAAATGCTTTTAAAATATGCTGCTATCATCTGACTTCAAAGTCCATCTCTGTACTATCTGTACTCAACTTCCTAATACACACACACACACACACACACACACACACACACAGAGAGAGAGAGAGAGAGAGAGAGAGAGAGAGAGAGAGAGAGAGATTCTTGGGAGAAGAATAGGGATGAAAAATGTCATCCTTTTTCAGAGAGGCTGGGCCTGCCACTGCTTGGAAATCTTTTTCAGTTGCCAAAAGTGGCCCTGACAGGTGAGCAGGCAGGATTCCTCCAGGGAGCTGCTAATGAACACAGGGCCTGGAAAGGCTAGAAAGGATTAAAGGGACAACAGCTATAATATCAATAACTGCCTCTTTTATCTGGCTACTGTTCAGGGGCACTTAGGGTGGCCCTAGGCAGAATTTCAGAGTAAGAAGCTTGTCTTTTAGAACTCAGGATTTTTCCTTACTTTACTCTGGCTGGAATTCCTTAGCTTACCTGTCCCCCTAACATTGTCACTGAAGCTTCTTGAACATGCAGATGCCCAGTGACCTCACCGCCCTCTGCACCACCACCAGGTACCATCACTTCCTCAACAGAAAGTGGCTCCAGAGAATGACTTCAGTATCTGTTATTTGTACGTGGGTTTAAAGTCAGCTACCACAGTTCCCCCTTCAGGAAGAAGCCACACCCTCGGCTTCTTCCCCTTTCCTCCCCACTGGCCTTTCCCAATCTGTATAGTGTAAGCAGCAGCATTGGTCCTGACTCAATCTCCAGAAATGTTTTATGTAATTAAACAGATTGCACTCAAAGCACATCAAGGCAGCAGGGAAAGACGCAGTACATAGCTTTATCTCATATTAACTAGCAAACAGCTTCTGAGAGTAAGTGAAATTTTAGTATGTCTCCACAAGGCCGTGGTGACCAAACCTCCTCACACGATGAATCACATGCCTAGGTAGAAATAATTTTTAAAAACTAGCTAATGCTTTATGGATTGAATTTATCCTATAGAAAATAGAAATATGGACAAAACTAAGACCTATGTTATATGATTCCAAATATCATAATATTTCCATTCCTCTTATAATTTTTTCTGTTGTTTTTACTCTCAACTGTCCATACAGTAACAAAATGAATTCTTCCAGAACTTTCTATGGGTTCCAGGAAACTGTCATATGGATGTTTTCATGTCTTTAAAGATTTTAAATATTAGGTATGGCATTCTACTTTTTTTCAACAAGAATAGGCCAGGTAAAGCTGCAGTAGAGACCCCCAAAATATTACTGATGCTACCCAATGAAAGTGAAGTCCTCACTGATATTCAAGTCTAAAGTAGGTCAACAGACAACCCCTCTTCTTCATAAGGCAAAGAAGGCAACTTCTTAAAAATACCTTCAAGGCTCACCTGGAAGGCATACAGGTCTTTTTCACTTGAATGTTGTTGGACAAAGCAAGTTGCATGGCTATGCATAAAATCAGAAGGAGTGCAGGACTATAATACTATCGTATCAAGTGGCTAGAAGGAGGTGAGATGGAAAGTTTTTGAACAATCAAAACTATTACCAAGGACCCAAAACATAAATGAGCATGAATGGAGGTTATGCTAATTACTAAATAACAAGTCAGTTATAATTCATTCCAACCCATTCATACTATGTGAGCAGGGGCCAACAAAAGTAAGAGAGAACATAGGAGTAAGCATGGGTCATAAAAAGAATAAAATCAGGAATAAAAACATCTTTTCAATTAAACTCCTAAATTAGCCATGAGGATAATTGTAGTTAAGCACCTATAAATATTTCTTATGACATCTATCCTGCTTTGTAGATTAAAGCACTACCATAATTAATATTAATATTTGAGAATATTACATTAGTATCCAGGCTCCTGAAATATCTCAAAAGAACTGAATAATTGGGTAAGACAGGTAAACAAAGAAAATTATTACGGACATTTGTTGCAATATCATCTTATTTATCCTAAGATACTGAAACACATGCTTTAACTACAACTCATATGAAGGTGTCTGACGTCTCAGAGCCTAAAACATGATAAAAGCCCAGCAGATCAGGTCATCTCATCTTGTCTTCATACAGGAGATGAGGAAATTAAACCGAGAACTATCATGGGCTACATGAGGCCATTTATTTGGAAAGGAGCAAATTTCAAACCTGTTTTGTCCTATTACCACATACTCAAGAGTGCATTGAAATGCACCAGAAAGACTCCTGAGAAGGTAAGGTGTTCATCTTTAAGAAATACCTAGTACAAACATTACCTGTCACCATTATGTAACCAAGGATTCACAAATAATGGGAAGTTTTCTGTTACAAACACAGATGACTATCTTTTTATTTTCAAAGAGCTTCTAGTGCTTTAGGTGGATACGCAGATAGACAGAACAGAGTTAAATCGGAAAGCCAAAATTTGGCCGAGGAGATGTAACAAAAACATCGAAGAACAGAATGCTTCCAAGGCTACAAGCCATGAAATGTGAACAGAATCCAAAGATGTGAAAGACAAAAAAGCAGACCCTACTTGGACCCCTAGAAGAAGCACAGCTCACTCATGTCTAGTTTTTAGCCCAGGAAACCCACTTTGCACTTCTGACATCCTGCGTTGTTAGAAAGTAATAAATAAATAAATAAATAAATAAAAATAAAAAAATAAAAATTTCATTTTATGCCTTTCAGTCTATGGTGACTTTCACTTCCTAGAACAGCACAGAAAAGTCATGCAGAGAAACAATTGTTTAAGTTTGCTCTTAAACTTATTTCCAGTTCAAACTTCTATCTGCTGAAATATCTACCTCAAGAAATTCAGTTTGAGGAAACACTGGTATTACCCAATACCTATAATTTTTCAGAAATATGGATAATTACACATCACTGATGTCAGGAACAGAGCATTTTAGCAGGATGAAAAAGACTCACAGTGAACAGATGAGACACCAGAATTCACCAATTCTCTTTTTCACCCTTCCCTGGTAGTCACAAAGACTTCACCTCCTAGTAGGAAGGGAGCCTCTCTGCTGCCTGGAGTGAAAAGGCAGCCCTCCCCGGCCAGTCTGTCACCTCTCTTCAACACAAGCACTCTTCTTCTAGGCTTCAGGCAAAATAATGTGAAACAGGTGACAGCACAGCTCTTCTTTTTAATGCCCTCTGCCTCGGGCACAAGAATGGATCTTTCCAGACACTAGAAATGTTAGGAGCGGGACATTCACCCATTTTCCCTCTGGCAAAGCCAAGACATAGTTATCAGTTGGCTCTCAGAAATGCTGATGAGTAACAGAACTTGACAGGCTGCTTTGAAGGAGGTTCCCAGGCAGTATTTTCTCCCTGTCTCTTATTTACAGTAGTTGCACAGGGGAAGAGAAAAGAAGGCAAATCTCTACCCTGTGCCCTTGCCTTGCCTCCTAGAGATTAGAGGCACCAGTGCTGAAAATCTATCCTTTTCATGCAATAGGCTGTGTGCTGGTTGGGTTGAAACCAGCAGAACCACAAAATAGCAAGCCTTCTCAGAGTACCACTTTCAAGATCATAAACAAGTACAAATCGTCACTAAAATAGTAAAAAACTAGTCCCCCCGCTTTCACGAATTTCAACAAATCGTTTTTACCTTTTACCCAGGAGAACCACAAATAATGCATTATGTTCTGAGAAAGAAGGAGACATTCCTGGTGATCCCGGCTCTGGCTCTGTCACTGTCATTGAAGGGGGTGCTATGATTGAGCTGTTTTGCCAGGACAGTAGCTTCAATCCCCTGAAGGCAGTTACAATACTCCAGGAAGTACAAAACCAAGGCCTACACAGTAACCTGGAATGATTGTCACTGAGACTTCCAAAGATGTTAAACACGCTTTATCCCAACCAGTCAGAGGACTGTTGTTTATTCCATTTTCATAGCCTGCCCTCCTTCTGTCTGATCAACATCTGTTCATTGGGATTATGGTCAATATCCTATGGGCTAGAAAACAAGCAACTACGAAACAAACAAGTTGTTGGCAGTTACATTTTCCTTTATTGAGCTGGAGGACTAAAGTGATGTACAGACATCTTCCAGATGATCTCTGCCTCTTTATACAGAAGGTAAGCAATGGCCATAGGCTACCATTTTGTATTTTCAGTTTCAAATTAATTTTGATGATTGAAAGTATTTACTACTGAGAAGATAAGGGATTCATCTTTAAGAAACACCTAGTACAAACATTACCTGTCACCATTTTATATCCAATGATTCACATACATTGGGGACTTTTCTATTACAAAGAAACAGAGATAGCTATCTTTAAATTTTCAAAGAGCTTCTAGCCCTTTACATGGATAAGAAAATATGCAGAATACAGTCAGGATACCAAATTCTCTAGGGTTTAGACAGAAGCATTACATTACAAGAGGTACTTGAATTGAGTCTTGAGAACATAAGTCAAAACTCAGAGACAGATGGTTCCTGGATGTAGCAAAGGCACAGGGGAGGTAAAAGTGATTCTGACTGGATGAATCACAGGATGAGGTCTAGTGTACCAGAACCAACACTGAAGAGACAGGGAAACAGCATGTTAGGGAAGGCCTTGTGTAACCTAAAGCGACCAGCTTTATACCCATATCAAAGAGAACAAACAAGATTGCTCATACGAGTTGAGATAACAGCCTGATCTGAAATTGAAATACCATGCGTTCCCTTTGTTTATCTACCTTTCTGTCTTCTTATATTAATCAGGTCCAAGTATTTCAGCTCCAAGTATTTCAAACAAAAGGAACTATTTTTTAAACAAAGAGAATTTGCCAAAGAGTATTATTGATGTAAGTGATATAAAGGAAGCAAACTGATACTGAGTCAACTCAGAAATTAGTAACTATAAAGAATTACAGGGACCCAAAGCCCATGATGTGTGACTGAAAGGAAGGCATGACAAGAACGTTCCTCATAGTGCTGGATCACAGTGATGGGGCTGAAACCACACAGGTGGGGAAGCTGCTCCTAAATTAGCACTACACACAGTGCAGAGAGAATAAATAAACCGGATTTTTCTTTCTCGGCATTTTCCCTGGTACTTCCCATTGCTTCGACTCATCTGAGTTAGTGGGTGAAGGATGCAGGAAGTGTGTTGAATTATAACCTAAACCACAGCTGGGAAAGCACTGAGAATAACTATGAGAGGAAACCTCAGCTAACCTGCACAGTCCACCCCTTTTTCGCTATGCAGTATTCGTTGCATTCTTCTGGCCAGATCTAACTCTCATAATACAACAACTTCATTCTCTCACTTCATAGATTGAGATTTCCAGAATCCACTGAAGAACTATACTTCATTAAATACACATGTTCTCATTAAGTTCCCAAACGGGGAGATCACAATTCCATATGTAAGTTGAGTATCTTCACATATGATATGCAGTCCTCCCATTCAGCTTACCACTAGTTCAGTGACCAATCAACCAACTAATTTTCAAAGTAGTCTTTACCAAAAATTTGTAAACAACATAATGTAGAAAAGCAGGTTAGAGAATTAATAGGATAATATACGAATATATCCCATTGAGTTTGGCTCAATATATGAAGGACTGAGATACTTTATAACTTGTCATAAATATAGTTGATAAGTTTGAGATTTTATTTTGTAATTTTAATACGGGAGCTTGAACCCACGACCTTTTTACTCAGCTATGTCCCCAGCTCTTTGTATTTTTATTATTTTTTAATTTGAGGCAGGATTTCACTAAGTCACTAAATTGCCCTGAATTGGTTCAAACTTGTGATTCTCCTGTCTCAGTCTCCCAGAGTACTGGGAGTTCATATGTTTAAAACAGCTTTTTTGAGATATAATTGAAAAACAATAAGCATAGTTAAAATACACAGTTTGGTGTGTCTTAACATATAAATATATCAAAGAAACCTCCACTGCCCAAAATTTTCTCATGGCCTTTAAGAATCTCTCCATGTAACCCTCTCTGTGCCCCTCCTTCAATAATAGGCACTGATTACTATTCATTAGGTTACATTTTATAGAACTTTACATAAATGGAATCATACATTCTGTTGTCTGTCTTCGTTCTCCAAGGTGATTTTGGTACCTATCCATCTTACGTGCATCAATAATCCATTCCCTTTTATTATTGAGTATTATTCCATTACAATGATATATAAAATTTGTTTAGTATTCATTTGATGATGGAGACTTGGGTTGTTTGCAGTCTGATGTAATCACAAATCAAGCTGCTTTATATATTCATGCACATGCATGCACATTTTCTTTTTACTTGGGTAAATATCTAACAGAAAATAACTGCATTATCTAATAGAAACATGTTTAAGGAAACTGAAACTGTTTTCCAAAACCGTTCTACCATAGTTAACATTGATAACTTCCTTCCTCAATCACAATGTTACTCCTGTCGTAGCCAAATCATAACTTCAGTCATGATACTTAAAGTGACAGGACATTTCTTACACTTACTCTGGAATGTCTACATCATCAGCTTTCTACTGTTACTAATATTTTCCACTAACATTATTCACTATTTCCACTAGTATTGTTACTATAATAAGAGACACACTAGAGAATCCAGTATACTGAGAATCTGAAATCTAAGCTCTGAATTTTTACCTACTTTCGCTGTATAGAATCAATCTGATTTACCCTCACTAATCAGAATTAATCACCCAGGCAGAATCAATTACCATACTCTGCCAATTGTTTCAATGGCAAAAGGAGCTCAAATAGCTCGAATTATATTGAAACAAGTGAGACCCTAGTGGCAATAATACTTCTAAGGGAACCAAGATCTTTAACTGTGAATAGACATGGAAATCACAAACTCCATAAATGTGTCATTAGGTATTGATATAATAAAGAGGGCCCCACTCCCATTTCTACTTTGATACCAAGATTTACAAATTTCTATCCATAAGAGAAAAATTGACATTCATGTTTCATTAGTTTTAAACATGCTGTAGGCGGGAATCTTTATCTTCCGCTTAATGCTATCTCCTAGCCAGTGTCAATATTTTCTTGTTGATGATGCATTATTCTATCAGACCATATGCTTCTGAAAGAAATAAATAAAAATAAGACTAAGGAATTTCACAGGCACTTCTTTTAATGTGAATAAATTCTATATTTAAATATTTAGTAGCTAAATCCTGAAAGCGGCAATGCGTCTATCAACACTTCCCATTGGAAACCTCTTGAGCCCAGCTTCTCCAATCTGCATTTTTATCATTGTTTTGATCTTCTGAGTTCCCACCAGAGCACTTCCTTGAGCTTGGCTCCCAATCTTTAAAAGCTTCTTTACCTGTAAATCAGGGATTACCTATTTTCTAATGGTCAGTTCAGAAGGCACAGCCATTTCCCTTCTCCTGGAAAGGAGCGAATTTCCAGCATCCGGGACAATATAACTTTACTATTTGTTCCCTAAAGGCCTGTCACTGTGATTTTTCTGACTGGCTTGTCATAGACTTAATACAGTTTCCATAATCGCCAAAACACAGTTGCATCTACCAGAACTTCAGTTCCAAATAGTAGAAAAATTTTTACTTTTAGAAAAGCTTAGACTTGAAGCAGAGAATTCTCTTTCTCTGTAACTTAGAAAAATTGGTGACCATATAAAATATGAATCAGAACAGTAATATATCAATTATATTTATATTGTCTCTAAATTTAGTAAGGACTCACCATGTTCGTACCTATTTCCTTCCTCAGTAAGAAATGCAAGGCATTCATGTTAAATCAGAAGTATTAAATAAAATGACTGACCACCACCATTTTTTTCCACATTGTAGCTCACAAATAATGCCACTTGTTACTCACCAGAATCAACCAGCAGGTGATGAGTGGCGTGGCACCATGATACCTTGTGCAGTCTGCAAGAAGATCCTCTTTTGTTGATTATGACAAAGAATAATAGAGTCAGAATGATCCTGCAGTGGGATGCAGAAGGCAGACGGCTACTCCTTCCAAGTAAAACATTTTAAAAATAAACCTTGTTTAGTATTTTGAGAAAGCCATCATTTCTCAAGTCCACATTTGCATGCCAGGTGCCAAGAATTATATTGACTCCCTCCAACAAATATATTATCCCGGAAATGTAGTTACAATGGGATTACTTACTGTTTGATTATATTTAGTGAAATCTCAGCCATTTTAAAAGATACATCAGTTTTTACCTTGATCAAACAATCAAATAGACATAAATATGATAGCAATGATGTTATGGTTGGAAATAAGGGGCTCCCAAGGGTCTCTGTGTGGCAATGGGACCTCTAGGAAGTAGGGCGTTAGGGAAGGTTTTCAGGTCCTGTAAGGGGAATTGTGGGACCAAGCCTGTCCTCTCCCTTTTGGTTTTCTAGTTAGCAGATGAGAAGCTTTCTCCACCACATACTTCCTGCCACTACCATTAAAGACCTTCACCAATGGCTGTGGCAATAGATCCACTCAATCCTGCACTGGAACTTCCAAAATTAAAAGCAAAAACCTTTTTCTCTTTGTACGTTCATTATGTTTCATATTTTGTTATGGCAACACAAGCTGATTAACACAAACCATAACCTACATCTTGCAAATCTTTGGTGGCAGCATTTCCCTCTACAATTTTACCAATGTTGGTTTCCTCTTTCAGTGGAGAGACATATTTCCAAGGGCTTTTGCTAGGTTCTTCATAACATAACTTCTACTCCATGGCTTAACAAGACAATGTAAGCATTCAGCCAATGTCCATGTGTATCAATTCTAACTTCACATTTAGAAACTGGGAAAATAACCAACACAGGTTGGGGACATTGAAATGAATTGGGGCCAAAATTCTATTCACTACCTGAATTCTTCAAATTCCTACTCTGATCAGTGTACTAGAAGTGTGCCTCGGGAATCTAATAATAATTTTAATTAAGATTCAATTTTTTTGAGACAGTGTCTTGCTCTGTAGCCCAGGCTGGCCTCGCACTCACAGCAATCCTTCTGCCTCAGCCTTCTTGCTAGGATTACAAGCATGCACCACCACTCCCTGCTTTTGTGGTAGTAAGAAATCAAACTCAGGGCTGTAAACACTAATCTATTCCCTTGCCCAAGATTCATGGTTTTCCTGTATTTTCTGGATATTTTTCTCTTTGTGTAAGCCTTCTGAGAAATAATTTCAAGTCTCTTTAGAGAAAGACTTGTCTTGTCTATATGTGTAATATTCCAAAATCCTTCTTCCAGGAAACCTAGTTGGCTAGATGCAGGTCTGTGAACTAACTAAGGTCTGGAGGATGGTAAGAAAGAGCGGTTGTGACTTCCTGTTGCATTTATATTTTATAAAAAATTTTCATCACTCTACTTAAAATTTTCTGATTATGTACATCAAAGAATGCCAGGTTACTCCTGCATTTAATAACTATGAAAAATATGATCAAGTAGCTACCATCAACAATCCTTGTGAGGAAATGGTCTTGATTGCCTCTCATTATTCTTGCCCATTGTGATCATCTTGCCTCTGCAAATAAGGTGTTAGTGCTATCTAATCTTTCACATTACAAGATTAAGTCTTCCTATTGAAATTAATGTATTTCACAATCATCATTTTTTTCCCAATCAACCACTGCTTGTATGGGGAAATTACAATAGACAGGTGTTACATATGTATGGAGCTACTCTTATTAATGCATCGAACATTGGTTTAGCAATTGAAGAGTGTTCTAGATTCTCATACAAGAAATAGTTGGGAAGAGAATGGGTAGATTAAATAGATTTGCCACCATATGCTTAATCCTATGTTTTTAAGTTATTGCAGGAAGGGCTTGCATCTTATTTTCACTTCAGAGAGGTCGTTATTAAGCCTATTGTTTCAGTTGTCAGTCAAACAAAGTTTTAGCATAGTCTAAAACTAGCACACTGAATGCAAATTACTAAAGAAATTCACCATATTGATAAATACTGAAAAATCCTACATGTTGCCCTTTATTCTTCCTCCTGTATGTTCTATTTCTACATAATTTCAGATGATTCCTAATAAAAATAATAACTTTGGTGTATAATTTATTTCTGGGGCACACCTTGCAGTTTCTACCTATACATAGGCATCCAACTCTAGTTATGAATATGGAAGCAATTGTAATTCTGGTGAGTTTTGAGGAAAATGGCATCTTCTCCCGCTGAATAAGTTATAGGTTCTTTAGGTAAAGGAAGATGAACTTCATTTAGCACCATGGTGTTTGCTGGTAATAGAAACCTGGGGATGTATTGTATTCAGGGTTCTAAAATCCAACAGCATTTGCTCAGAAGTTTCCTATCCTAACTTTCAAGGTTCCATTGTTTAAAATTAATGGGCTAAACTAATATGATAAATTGATGAACCTGTGTTTTCAACTTACACAGTAATCCTGTGCATCACACATGGTTCTGATCTTCAACCTTGATTTTCTTTTTGATTAAAAAAATCTGAGAGTGTCATGACACCATTCTGATTCTCTTACTGCTCTGTGAGACAAGATTCTAATGCTGTAGAATTACTTTCTCCATAGGAGTTCAGCACAATCAGAAACAGCCATCCCATTTTTTTTTTTTCAGTCAAATAAAATGGCTATTTGTTTTCCCAAAACTTATTTTTAGTTTATGGATCATTCCAAACAAGCCATATAGCAATTTAAGTCACTGTGATGTTACTTGATGGCACAGAATAATTATAGTATCCCATTTTTCACTTGAAAAAAGTTCCTCATTACATTCTAGCTAAAGGAAGCAAGCAAACCAAACCCAGAGTTTTTTCTTAGGTATCTGTGTATTGGAGTAATTCTAATTGAGGTTAAAAAAATACCAGCAAAGATCTAACCAGAAAAACATAAATTAAGTATTGCACATAAAGAAAATTTAATCCAGGCAAATGTTTATATGAATGTCCAGAGAATTTAAAAGCTAAGCAAGAGATCATGTAGTAACCCACAGTTCGGCAACAACAGAAAAGACGGTGTTGCCCAATAGAACTAGAGTATGAAGAATGTTATTTTACTGAAATCTCAAAGTAGGCAACAAGAAATGAGAGGAAGATGTACTTGAGGACATGCCTGCAGGAGCTGGGTCACTGGATGAGAGGTGGAGTTAGGAGGGAGATGCAGCTTCCGACAGCCACCTGGGCTAAGTCAGTCTCAAGGAAGGGAACGTGACCACAAGCTCTTTCACCCTCTTGTCGCTTAGCCTTCTCTTCCCGTTGGCTGACCATGCCTACTATAGCCTGTAGTCCTTGCAACACAGGCAGAAAGGAAACGTGTAGCACTGATCAGAGGACCTGTAAGTAAGTGGTGAGAGGGCTTCCACAGAGCAGAGTGTTTGCCATTAGAGTTTCCAGACAGGCCAATTCTGAAGCGACTCCGTGGGTGTCCCTGGGCCTTCTTCCTGAGCCGTGCTTGTGTTTCTAGTTCAACTCAGTGTATGGAGTCTGATGCCACACAAGAAGCTTTGTACCTGATATGTGGTAAAGGGACCAAAAACATACACTGGAAACAGAACTGCCTCTTCAACAAACGGGGCTGGAAGGATGGGTTGTCAATATGCAAAGCAAACATAGACACTTTCCCTACCACCATGCACCAAAATCAGATCAGAGACTGCATATTAAAATGGAAACCGGTAAACATTGAACTCGGAAACACTGAACCTACTGGAACAAAATAGGCAAAAATCTAGAAGATGTAGGCACGGGCAAAAA
>PVKB01006964.1:0-46993 GCA_004027205.1 Ctenodactylus gundi | reverse complement strand
GCCTTTAAAGAAAACTCCCTCAACAACAGAAACATGGGAAGAAGAGGAAGAAGACAAAGCAAGAGGACACCCACAGAGATGTCTGAGACCCCAGAAACTAATTAAATGGGCCTGAAATAATGGAACTCACAGAGAAGAAAGTCAAAAATCAAATAAATAAGCTGGGCACCAGTTTAAACAAGATATACTCAAAGAAATAGGAATTTACTAAACAAATAGTGGCCCTTATGGATACAAAGCTTACTGAACACATAGAAGCTATAAATAAAGTTGGCTAAGATAAACATGGAAATGCAAAATAAGAAGGAACATTTTGACAAAGTGGAAATTTTGGAAAGAAATCTAGCTAAAATTCAGGATATGAAAAATACATATGAAAGCCCAAGAAGTCAACTCAAACACTGTAAGGACAGAATTTCAGACCCTGAAGACAAGGTTAAGGAAACAAATGTTATAGTTAGGTGTCAGTGTCTTCAGAGACCTGGGTGTCATTGGCCACCTGTTACTAGAGATCAGAGAAGTCTAGGGGAGAAGGGTCTTGAGCCGCCATGAGTACAACGGAATAACATCCGGGAGACTGAATCAGTGTAACAACTCTTTTATTGTCCATGGGGGCCAGGCTTAGAAGCAGGTGGGGGGAGGAGGGTCAGCCAGGGTTGTAGGGTGCAGGTCATTCTCAGTCTGGAGGAAGTTTGGGATCTGAAAGTCACCTAATTTGCATGGTGGGTCTTTCAAAACCTGATCATGTGATTTCTGGTAAAGATCTTAGGGCAAGGGAAAATTGGGAATTTGAATAGAATGAAATCTGAGCTAAGGGTTGTCCTGGGCCTGAGACAAAGGGGAGTGGCCCCACTCCTGCAGGTCTGGAAATGAGATTATTGATTATTGGGGTCTGGACTCTTCTACCTTCTGTTGTCCCCAGCCTAGTCAGGTCCCATAGTTAGGCACAACTCCAAAATTAGAAATGAGCAAAGTATTTGGATGCAGTAGCTGATGGATGATTCAGAGAGAACCAATCTCAGAATTATGGGTGAAAGAAAGAGCAAAATACAGCACCGAAGGAGTAAAGAATTTATTCACTGAAATCATATAAGAAAATTTTCCAAATCTAGAAACAGAAATTAATTTTCAGATACAAGAAGCTTATAGAACACCAAAAACCCTCAACCAGCAATGAGACTTGCCACAGCATGCCGTTATCAAAAGTGCAGAAATCCAGCATAAAGAGAGAATATTAAAAGCAGCAAAACAAAAACAGACATTACTCTTCCAAGGCAAACCCATTCTAATGACCACAGATTTCTCCAGGCAAACTTGAAAGGTCAGAAGAACCTGAAGCAAAATCTATCAAGCTTTAAAAGACAGCAAGTGTCAACCCAGGTTCTTACATCCAGCAAAACTGAAGGAGAGGCAAAAACTTTTTCAGGACCAAGAATCCCTAAAGAAATTTGTGACCACTAGCCAAGTATTGCAGAAAATACTTGAAAGAATCTTTGAGAGAGACAGAGAGACAAGCAGCAGGAAAGAACATGGAGCAAAGGAAACACCCAAAGAGAATGTACAACGAAAAGATTGGTTGCTTTACGTATCCTACTAACACAGTGCCAGCTTTCTCATTAAATCTCTGAAACTTCGCCCAAATTATTATTTTAAACAGCATGTTAGTTTGCAAAACATGATGATATTCAACATGGAGAATTGGCATGAAATCTTTAAAAATATGTATGCATGAATTTATGAATAGATAGGTAGATAAAATAATAAACCACATCTGGCAAAATGTTAGTAATTAGTGAAATGTAAGTAAATAATTTATGAAAGTTAAAAGCACTTCTGAAATGACTAAATTTACCATTATATCTATTGTTTTATGTGTGATAAACTTTTGCTATACAGTGTTAAGTTCATTTAATGTAGCAATTTGATATAGAGTTCATTGAATGTATTCATTCATTTACTTGGTCTTTGATATAAATTTATCCTAAGAAAACTGTTTAATGTAATGATAACCTGAATGTCTTTTGAATATACAAACATTTACCTTTTAATACTCTGCTAGAGAGTTTGAAATTTAACTTCTTTTTCTCACATTTTCTAGCCTCATGAATTTCATTGTCATAGTTCTTTTCTTATGTGGTCTGGTAGGTGAGGCCATGTTAAAGAATCTCAACAAAGATACAGTTAAAATACAGAAAAAAAAAAACTTTTGGCAAATTATCCCAATCAAGTGCTCTGCTGGCCCCAGAGAAGAGGCATCAAGATATGGCCACAGCAGCCTGTTCTAGCGGTGGGAAGCTGAGCTAAAGAATGATTTGAGTGGTGAAATGAGTCACATGCAGAAGATAACTATGTTAAATATCACATGGTTTCTTTGATTTGGGAAGCCCAGAACTACAGGCATTCTATAGAACCAAATGGGTGTAAAAGTCGGAATTAGGGGTGATGGGGAGAGTCTAGAAGGGCCCAAAATTGGACAAAATAATCAAGCTCATTGTAAGTATTATGTGTGTGTATGTATATATGGGGAAAAAAACAAATATGGACCTCATATCCCTCTAATAAATAATACTGTGAACTGAAAGGATGCATAACTCTGTTTTGCAGAGAAAATCCTTGGGCAACATTTGTTTCCTTTCATGAATGTCATTTACCTTTCTTATCTCAGAACGAGTATAAAAACAAATGACTTAGTGGAGGAGTGTATGAGGGCTTGGAGGCCATTACAGCAAATTCCTGGCCCCTGAGCCACACCCACATATGGAGTGCCGACCTCAGGCCAGGAGCCAGTAGCAAGCTTGTTGGAGGCTGAGTTCAAGAGCAGGCTCCAAGTGGTGGGACAAGAGAAACACAAGGGTGAACTAGTCATTGCAAGGAAGAGTTACGTCTGAGCCTTGATCCTATGAGATTAAATTGCTTTTGAGCTCCTGGAAAGGAGGTTCTGTATCAAAGAACATGAGAGCGATATGGAGGGAGGGGCGCGCAACCAAATCTGAAGATAGGGACTAAGGTAAAATGTCACAGGAAAAGAAAGTGTGCAGACCCTAAGCAATTCACCTCAATTTGATGTGCAAGGGAGAAGATCTGACTTTGGGAAGACCCCCGGCATGAGATCAAAACAGAGAGTAGTGACTTTGCAGAACGGTGACCTGCCATTTGGTCACAAACAAAATGAGGATGAAGATGGAGCTTCCTCGAGGATCTGCTGGTAGGGTAGCTGTGCTTTGTTTTTAATACACAGACAAGGCAGTTTCCCTGCAGTGCCAGGCAGAGTTCACTCACCTGCAGCTAGGAACTCTTGGCATGGACCCTTCACATGCTGATCAGCAAGTAAGGCCCTGACTTTGTTTCATTGCACAATTAAGATTTGTGTCAGGTGCTATCTATCCGGTTTGCCCTGCAGACAGGAATGTTGCAATTATGGCTGGTTTCATCTGGCCTCCTGTTGTGGCCCCTAGAGTCCAGAACTCCAGGCTCACCTGTTTCATTTAACAGAAGGTTTTTTACCACCAAACGCTATCTCCCTGTGTGAAGCCTCTCCCGCGTTTGCTTCCAGAGCACAGAGGTGAGCCCAGCCTCACTTCACTTACCTGCTTCAAGACACAGCTAGGAATCTTATCTTTTCACTTAAGGCTTCACATGTTGGCTTCACCAAATATTGAACCACTGTGCTTGACTGGGCCAGCACAAGGAGTCGTGGCACTAGGAAAAGTTTCATTTTTCATAACCGATGAGTGTGTATGATGATAAAACAGTCTCTCTCTTATGATGTATATAAAATGTCTTATCCAAGCAAAGAAAAAAGAAATCACAAGAGGTACTCACAGAGGGGAGGACAATTCACCTGTCTCCAGCCCCTTCCACCTTGACCCCAATTCCTTCCTTAGGGGCATCACTGTCAATGCTCTTACTAGTTTCTGCCCCTGGATTTCACTTCGGATATACTAACCATCTCTAGAAAATACATCTACACATTATTTCTTTGTCCTATCCATTTTTAAGACTCTCCATCGATTTGCAGTTTTTATATTACAGTCAAAGATTTGCTTAACTTAGATCCCAATTCTCTTACAGAGCCATATCACTGTTTGGGATTCCTCTAATGATCATGTCTTGCCAAATCACTTCCAAACTTTACTTCTTGTGCCACTCATACACTATCTTTTTATTTTTAAAAATCATCTAAATTGTATTCTCTTCCCACAGAAAATTTGACAAAGCAAAGATGTTTTGTGTTTACAAAGACAAATGGCCTCTTTGCCCAGAGGTCAAAATCTGAAACTACAATGGGGAAGATAAAAGCATCCTCCCCCTGCTTCCCCTGAGCTGACCCTAGTCAACTTAGAGGATGGCTTCAGTTTGCTGGCCAAGGAACCTGAATGCAGCCACTCCCAGATGAGGCCCTGTGGGAGGAAGGTGGCAGGAGGATGAGAGGGTAGGAAGGGGAAAGGGAAGGAAAATGGATTAAAATGCATGCCAATTCTGCAAGCTGAATGCCATTACTATGCACAGCAAATGAATATTAACCTAAAGGATAATTCGGGGGCAAAGAGGATGAGAGCTAAGGAATCAGAGCCGTCCATTTCCATGATATAAAATTGAACAGAAGCAACTCCAAGGGTCAAGTGCCTGTATGCTAAAGCCATTACCTTTTTCCATCCCATCTTCTGAACTGTGGATACCAAGGCTTAGAGGTGTTGCTCAGTGATTAGAGACCTTGCCTAGGAAACACGAGGCCTTGGGTTTGATCCCTCAGCACCACATAATAGTTGGGGGTAGGGGTATACGCCTGTAATCCCAGCACTCAGGAGGCTGAGGCAAGAGGACTGCTGTGTTGGAGGCCACGGTGAGTTCAGGACGAGCCCGGACTACACAGCAAGACCCTGTCTCAAAAAGATAAATAAATGAATAAGTAAAACAACAACACCAGAACCTTAACTTCTCTTTGATCCTTATTCTTACAGTTGCCAATCATCTGTCTATTTTCACAATATCTGGCTTAGTAAGATTTCATTCATTCCTATAAGTTTCGGCAAACCTTCCACAATTTGACAACACAGCAATTCTAAAAGTTAAAAAGGAATAAACAGCACCAGCGTAATTACTGTTATAAATACTGGCCCAATTAGGTACATTAGAATTATATGTTGCACTCACAAACTCTGTGGATCACTAAGTCAGACAGTTCCATCACCCCCCAATAGATGTCACCAGCAGCAAACAGCAAACTCATGCTTGCATAACTACTAGTTATAAATATTGGCCCAGGGAAGTTCATTAGGATTTTTTATTATATAACTTTATGTGTTCATTTCCTTTATTCTTTTTTCTACCATTTTTATTAATAGATGTGTGCAATATATAATTTTTACAATGAACTTGAGTATTTTGTGCATTTTATTATATTTTCTTAAAAATCTGTGGTTTTTGGCAAAAAAAGATTGGTTCTTCTACCAACCGCAAGCATATCTGGGCTTTCCGGATCTTTCTATGTTTTCTGGTGCTTGTTGTATGTGGCTAGACCTCTGTGTGTGTTGGGAGGGGGAGGGGTTACTGACTGCTGTCACAGGTATTGAAGAATGAGGGCGTTATTTTACTGGTCCAGCTAAGAAACATGTAAAATAGTGAACTATATGCGTAAGTGTGTATGAAGAGCTAACCCTATTTATACCACAACAGGCAGAGGGGAAAAAAAAACAAGGGTGAGAATGAATGAGCTTATTGAAAGGATAAAATTCATTCCGGAGCGGCTGGAGGAATAGTACGGTGGTTAGAGTGCTTACCTAGCGTTGTGACCAGCTTGTATGAATTATTTTTATTTCTACTCTTATATGGGAAAAGGGAAAATACTCTGCATAAGAGGAATAATAATTAATTAAATATTACTGATTTTTATTGTGTGCTCCAGGTTGGAAAAAGATGCAATATCTACTCAGAACTACATACTTTTAGGTACTACAATGAAGCAAAGTATCTAGAAATAACCTCCTCTGTTAACAGCATCAGCCACAGATTAGACATGAGATCCAGAAAAAGAAATGAGAAGAGTTTTGCTCTCTTGGTGCCCCCAGACACACAGGCAGGGCTCACTCCCAGTACTGATGCCCTCCCCCAACCCCATCTGAATTTTCAGTTTAAGCACTTTTACAAAAGGTTGAATCTATATGACATGTGACTTAAGGTTGCCATCTAAAGTGGTGAATGTCAGTGAATATGGTGGCACATGCCTATAATAGTAGTACTCTGGAGGCGAAGGCATGAGAGTCAAAAATCGGAGCCTAGTCAGCAATTTTAACAACTTAATGATATTCTGAATTTCAAAAAAATTATTGTTAAGAGCTGGGAATACAGCTCTATATGAGGGCCCTGGGCTTAATCATCAATATCACGCAAAAATTTTAAAAATTAATTAGTACTGTTGAAGGGTTATTGATTTCCCCAGGTGATATTAAATGGAAAATGATTTCTTGAAATCAATTCTATGGATCACTAAGTCAGACAATCCCACCATCCCCAATTTATGTCACCAGCAGCAAATAACACACTCATGTCAGCCTAAAAAGCTTTTGGAAGCTGAAACTTTTCAAAGATCCACTGAATTAATTTCATGAATTCATGCTCCTTTATTATCACTTGGGAAAATAAGACCATTTGATATAACACTCACAATTTTAGGCTATAACCTTAATTTTACACTGCAAAGATCCAACCTTTAGGATTAAGAAGGAAGGACAGAGACTTTGAAACAATTTGAAGGTAATAAAAGGAATTAAGACTACCACGCTTTGATCTACAGGTTATTTTTTTAAAGATTTGCATCCTTACAGAACTGCATTCTTAACTGTGTGATCTTAGACTTTCTCAATTGTGTGATCTTGAACTTGATGTCTCTCTGAATTTCTGCATTTCTCAGCCAGCAAATAAAGCCCTGCAAAAAAGTAAAAATAGTGCTCATGATATCAATCTGTGCCCCCCTCCCCCCAAATCATAACAGTGCTTCGTCAAGGCATGGAACTTTGGAAGGCATGGATTGTGAAAGGAGAGGCCAAGCTGAGAGGACTGCCTTAAGCTAACTCCAACTAAAGACTTGTCACTGCGAATTTAAGAAACTACTACAATAAAGTTGAACACTAAAAGTCAGATATTTTTCCTTTAGAGATAAGTAGCTTTCCAGGACTATAACCCATGGGAAAATGCACGCACCTCCTCAGACCAGCAGTGGAATACGTAGATGTGCCTGCCGCGAGGTCAGAGCCCAGTTTTCTTCCCCACCAAAATGGTGAAATTACACTGAAGATGGTTCAAATTGATAAAAGAAGCTTAGCAGTGTACAGTACACACAAAAACTATAAAAGACCCTTGCTTACTATATATAAAGAGATGGTTATTTGGGACCATTGGGCCCCTCCATCTCCTTAAAGCTAACTTTGAGCAAATTCTTTTTCCTATTTATCATATACAGCAAGTGGTGTCCTTAAATTTCGTTAGCAGTAAGCAAGAAGTTTCTGCCTATGATTGTAAGCCACAGGGAAACACATCTAATGGTATTATTCTGCCATCTTATGTGACTTCCTCTTGCAAAAAGAAATAAAACCAGTGAGATATTTTTTTCCTAGAATTGGACTCTTTCCACACAGATATGACCAAAACACGAACAGGCAATGGAGTTTAGGGCGAGTGTATGATGACTGTAGAATTTTTTAAAGAGAATTGAAGAAAGGGGAAGACTGGGATATTTGAAGGAGAGGACAGGTACCTGTTAAAGCTGAAGAAGCAGTTGGCCAAATAAACAGGAAGAAATATCACTGAAGACACAGTCAGACAACTGAAGTTGCTACTGGAGGGGGGAGGGAGGTGTGGCCACGAGAACAGGGAGGTGAGGTAGAGCGGGAAAGACATCTTTGCAAATGAGGATAATGGGGAACTGGAAAGATGAGATACCTCCTACGTAGATACTGAAGACTGTGGCGTGGTCACAGGATTTGGAATGAACCGTGAGTGCCAAATAGTTTGATGACTGTGGAGATGAGAGCAGGAGGTCAATACAAACCAGCAGCCCGGTGAATAAGGGCGAGTTGAGTGGACTTCTCAGAAATAAATTATTCCATTTTCTCCCAAGGGGTTGCCTCCCGTGGTTGTAGATGACAATGAAGAATGAGAAAAACATCAATCACCACACGTAGGTGTCCAATATCAAGGCTGAAAATAACGAAGCTGGTGGGTGAAGTGAGGAGCCTGGAAAACACACTAGCAGCATTATTGCATTTCTTGTTGACTGTAGGGATTGACTTCCACCCTCTTTCTCCCTCAAGATTATCTTTCTTTATTTCTAAATTCTTTCCTGCTCACCTCCTATCCTCTCTAACAATACTGTAGTCCTCTTGTATTCCTGGCAGGTGGGAGACTGCGTTTTTTCTGTTAGGTTTATTTCCGAATTTTCCATATCAAATTCGGAGGGCAGGAGAGCTACGGCAGCTGAAGCAGTAAGAAAAGGCCTAAGATTTCCGAACGAGCAGAAATGTTCCTAGTCTGTGAAAAGCATGAAGAAGAGAAGACTGGGATCCTGTTCAGCTCTCAATTTACCCCTGGAGCTGTCCAAATAATAAATGGGTGTCCAGAGCACAGGCAGAATGTGGAGCGTAGACTTGAAGGCATTGTATGAACGGCACGAGGACTACAAAGAGAAAGCAAACCCATGTTAAATGCAATAAAGTAAATTGCTGGAAACTGCCTAAAACTCTGTATGATACTGATAAGTTGTGAGCCACCTGCATGTGGACCCCATGTGATGAAATCTCTCTCTGTCGCCTGTGGACAAAGCCCTTATATGATCAGTAACCAGAACCCCATGATGGATAACCAGAACCCCTGTCCACCTGCGTGTGGACCCTGATACAATCAGTATCCTTAGCTTGCGGGCATAAAAATAGTATATGTACCGTCCTGGTCCTAAGCTCAGGGTCGAGGTAGGAGTCACAGACTCTGAACGCAGGATACGCGTCTTGCTCCTCGTCCCCAGCCTCCTCCCCCACCCCCACCCCCCCCGGAGTCCCGAGTGCGAGACCCTCCTGGAGAAGGAGTGACTGTGCAGCCGGGCAGCTATCGGCGGGTCCTGATCCAGCCACAGACTGGCGAGCCCTGGCCAAGCTCACACGCGGGTCGGCTGTGTCGCTGGTGGTCAAGAACAGGCCGCATGGTGAGCAAAAGGGACCCAGGACAGGAATAGGTTTAAGAGGCAGAGCAACGCTTGCTTTCCTGCTTAATTAATTAATTGATCGATTTATTACAGTTTGATTTGTGAATTGGATTGATTGATTGTTGTATGAATGAAGAACATTTCCGAGGTAAATTCATCTGCCTCTGCCAGGTCTGTCTCCTCTTACGGAGTGCTCAGTGCTTGCGACAATGGACAAATTAGACAGAAACATATGGGAGAAGGAAGAAAGGAGCTTCCAGAAGCACAGAGAATAGAGTGCAGTTAAGACTCCCAGATGACTCAGCAGATAGCTATTCTATCAGTCACTTGCACAAGAAAGACCCAGGAAATCAGAGAAGCATCTCGCATAAAAAGCATCACCCCCTACTTTCTGAGAGGTCAGAGTAGATGGGAAGCAATCAACTTCAGCTTAACCACTGGCAAATTTCTCTCCTGGTCAGCATTGCTCCTTAGTGATGTAACTCAGGTTCTGACTGTCTCTGCCACCTACTCTATTTAAGCAAGAGCTCTGTGGATATAAATGCAATATTTACTTTCCCACAGGGAAGAGGACAGTCGATCTAACAGATCTCCAAAAAAGGATACCTTCATCCGGTCCCACCTTGTTCAAAAACAGAGTGGGTGGCAGCCAAGATGGTATAATCTGAAAGTCCTCCCTCCGAAGGCTCTTCTCCCACTGGGAGCCAGGCTTTCATCCCAGATCACCATTCTTGTGATGAGCATCATCTTCCACGACAGGCATTATCTCTAACCATCTTTCAAAGTGAAATTCCTCGAGGCCAGTGGACTGTTACTAATGACTGAATATAGTTTACAGAAACACTTTCATCTCTTGGTCACACAGCAGTAACTCCCACACAAGAATTCCAGAAGCCAAGTTCTTAGCACATAAACTCTTTAATACTTAGTTCACCACATTAATTTCAGGCTTTGTTCATTACCCCTAAGACCACACACACACATCCTCCACTCAACCCTATTACTTGATGGTCACAGGAAAGGAAATGTCTTGTGACTGGAGGAGATACAGTCCTCTGATACTCAGCAGAGGGGAAGATGGGCTGTAGAGTAAGTTGGTAAACTTCAAGAGCCTCTTTGTCCTAGGCTTTGTTGTCTCAAGGCACCTTGACTTTGTCACCACCCCTACCAACTTCCAGGAGCTCCTTCATTCACAGAAGAAATCTGAGACATCCTTTGCCTTGCCTCTGTTAAGTCTGTGGGGTTGTAGATCAGTCTGCTAATTAGAGACACACTGTGAGATCTGCAGAGTGGGAAAAAACAACCAACATTCTCCCAGGCAGTTATCTTAATTATAGTCAAACCCAGTGTAGAATTCCTTCTCCAAGACAGCTCTGTGTAAATATAAATATCCATTATCTAATAGTATTTAAATTGAAACTTTCTGAGGCCTGGAAGAATATTTTCTAACATAATTAGCGTAAATTTTTTTAAATGCCATTAAGATTTAAGGTTAGTGGAAAGTATCAGATATTGTGCTTTTGAACATGGGAATGCAAGTGGAATTTTTTCAATAAATACATACAGTACTCAGATTATCTGGGTACTACTAGAACTATTTTGTAAACGATACTGCTTTTATCATTTTAGCACACTTGGCATTATTTTATTACATTTATCTCCTATTGACTCTACCTCTCTGGAAGACTCTGATAATGTTGTGCCCAGATTGCGAGACCCCAGGGAAGACCCCGGGAGCCGATACCGATGCAAGCACACGAGAGTCTTTATTGCAGGCTCAAGCCTGGGCTTTCCCACTCCAGCGCAGTGCAGACAAAGGGAGAAGCCCTGAGCACAATCCACACTCAAATTTTATAGGCAAAACCCACAAGACTGTAACAGAAACCACTCAAGTTATTTATCACAAGACTGATTGATTATCACACAGGAAGGGTCGGGGGAAAGTCTCTATCAGTTAAAGTTGACTGACTCTTTGTTTCACAAGAGACTGCATATCTGGTGCTGTTTTCCAGAACCCGGGGACCCGGGTTTAGCCTTGAGAAACATACCTTTTCCCAATTCGTAATTGTTAAACAGCTACTTAGCTTTGGGGAAACTGAAACCCAGACCTTTCCCAGAACCTGAGACTTTAGGCCTGCCCCTTGAAAGAGGAGTTTAAGGCCTGTCATGGAATCTCCGTGGTTTGGATCTTTCAATACAATGACCAATATTACATCATATACATTAATAGAATTGATTGACTCCCTCCCCAGATATATGCTAACTGAGCATCTAAAAAGTATTAGTAATGTAGCAGGTATCAAGATGTCCTTGCTTTTCTGTTTTAGAGGAAAGAAACCTGAAAAAAAAAGCATATTCATATATAATAGCTGCTGATAACTCAAGGAAATAAAGTGTTAGGAAGAAGGTCATTTGGAAAGGTGTTCTGGGAAATCTCTTCCTGTCATTGCTTGGTTCTGGAGTGTCCCCCAAAAGCCTCATGTTCTTATGGATACTGTGTACTGTTGTGAGGTGGGGCCTGGCTGGAAGGGGCCGATGCTTGGTGCTTGACCTGGAGGGCTGTGTGCTGGTTCCATCTTTCCTCCCTGACTTCTCTCAGTTCTGCCATACTTCCATGAAGACCTCCATCTCTGAAGCACCAACTCCAGCTCTGGCAGTAGCTGTGGCCCCACAATATGATTCCATTTTCTAGCCACCCACCTTTGAATGGACTGTGACTATCTGAAACTGTAAGCTAAAATAAATCTTTCCTCCCTAAAGGTGTACGTGTTAGGTATTGAGTCACAGTGATAAAAAAAAAAAAAGTATCTAAGGCAGAAATTGGTACCAGGAGTGGGGTCGTTGCTATGACTTTACCTGACCATGTGGTAAACTAATTCCAGAGGCTATCTGGAATTAGTTTGCGGGAGGAATTTGGAAAGGTGTGAGGATGTCTGCTGGAGAAGTCTTGAAGTGCTCTGAGCTGAGCTTGTTGGGAGATACTGGTCTGAGCTCAGAAGATCACAATGCTGATAGAAGTGTGGATTGGAAAGGCCAGGCACAAGAGGTTTCAGAGGGCAAGGAGAACCTTATTGTGATCTAAAAACCACATTTGCAATGGTCTGGTAGAAAGTTTGTCAGCATTTTGCCCTTGTTCAGAGACTGCCTGAAATTAAGATTAAGGGCAGTGGACTGCTTAATCTGGTGAAGGAAATCTCAAGGCAAACCAATGTTCAAACTGTTGCATAGCTGTTGCTTGCAGCTTTTAGCCAAGTGTATGGTGAAAGCCAGTATAAAATGACAAAGAAAAATCCTATTAAAAGTTTGTAATGCCAGGCTAAAATGGCCTGCAATGGTGGGGCCAAACAGCACAGGGAAGTTAAAAAGGTTAACGTTTAAAAAGAAGACAAATGGCCTGGAGGAATAGCACAGAAGTTAAAGTGTTTGCCTGGCAAATGCAAGGCCCTGAGTTTGATTCCCCAGCACCACATAAAGCCGGGCATTGTGGCATATGTTTGTAATCCCGGCACTAGGGAGGCAGAGGTGAGAGGATTATCATTGAGTCCAAAGCCAGCCTGGGCTCCATAGTGAGTTCAGGACCAGCCTGGGCTACAGAGCAATAATGTGCCTCAAAAAAAAAAGAAAGAAAAGAAAAAAAAAGGAAAGAAAGAAAGAAAGAAAGAAAGAAAGAAAGAAAAGAAAAGAAAAAACAGGGAAGCCAAGTATTTGTATTCAGGACTATTAAGAAAGATACCTTGAGGGCATCTCAAAAGTCAACAGGACCCCACACTTCACCAGTGTAACACTGGAGAGGCAAAAGACTTTGTTCTGAGAAGTGTACCTCAGGCTAGAGAAGAAAATGTTTGCCAAAGACCAGCCAACTGGAATTCAAGCATCTAAGAACTCAAAGATTTCTGCAGCATTTGTCCAAAGGGGTAAGGCTACTGCTCAAGCCAGTGGCAGACCCTGGCAATGGCCATGCGGTCCTGTCTTTACAGAGTGCAAGAGTTGTGGGTTCATGGAGGCTTCCACCCAGGTTTCAGAGGAAGGCCTTGGAGGCCAGGCAGTGTGGCCCTGGGAGGGCGATGTGTGAAATTGTGAAGGAGAAGCCAAAGCTCCAGGGGAGAACCCAGAAATTTGAAAAAGACAGAATCATGGATCATCTGCTGGGGAAAGCTGCAGGCCCTGATGGATTCAACCCAAAGCAGAGAAGAGGGAGGCTGCAACCAGCTGCCACGGTGTAGGGGCAGGGCCACATAAGACCTTTGGAGTTTCTGTCTTGCCTATATATACACCAGGGGCTGGATACAGGACTAGAAGGTGTTACCCTTGCCCTACTGAAGTTAGAATTTGTTTTGGTCCTATTGCCTTTTATCCTCCCGTTTGTCCCTTTTGGAATGAGAATGTTTACTCTGTGCCATTATATGTTAGAAGGGCTTTACTCTTTTTGGTTTTCACAGGAGCTCTGCTCAGAATTTGCCTTGCATCTCAGTGGAGACTTTGGAGTTAGCCGTTTTTATTTTTAACAGTTCTGGAACTGTTAGAACTTTGGCAGCTCTTGGAGAATGGCCAAATGCATTTTGCCTAAGAGAGTAGATGTGAGTCTTTTAGAGGTCAGGGGCACAATGACATGCTTTGGATCTGGAGCGTCCCCCGAAAAGCTTCATGTATTGATGGATACTGTGAAGGGTTGGGAGGTGGGGCCGGGTTGGAAGGGGAGGATGCTTGGGGCTTGACCTGATGGGGAGTGTGCCGGTCCCACCCTTCCTCCCAGTCCTGCTTCTGCTCTGCCATGCTGTGAGGGTCTCTGTCTCCAGAGCACCTGCACTGGCTCCAGTTCTGGCTCTGGTTCTAGCTCTGGCCCCACCATGTAATTTTACCATTTTCTAGCCACCCATTTGTAAAGGGACTGTGAGCTTCTGAAACTGTAAACTAAAATAAATCTTGCCTAAAGTTGTGGATGTCAGATATTCAGTCCCAGCAACAAAAAAGTAATTAACACACTTAGTATGAGATGGCACTTGAGCCCACTCTGCAGGGAGTGATGGGGCACAGTCTTCAGCCCCCAAGGAAGAGTGTCCCAACACACGAACGAAGAGGGCATGCCCCTGACCATATTGTCATTGTCATTGCATGCAGTCCCACAGGTAGCACTTTGGTTTTATGCAGTCAGGCTACAGTCAGGGACAGGTCCTGTCACTACCCAGCATTCATTTATCTCCCGGTTTCTAATTCTTCATGGAAAGATAACGATGACCTCTTCAAAATTCCAAAAGGCATTTCTGCAGTGGTCCAGCACACCGTTTTCTCCTTCCAGCCATTTCCCATATGCAAACCAAAGCTCAGAAGAATGAAGAACATATCAGTAAAGGAGTCTATAGTTTTTTAACTCGATGTCCCCAAATTTACTTGGTTTCTGAGCCTTATTGTCACCACTAATAGAATTGAGGTCATTGAAAACACATTTAGAAAATGGACTCAAGGAGCACAATTATCCCTCAACTTTAAACTTCACTGAATGACAGAAAATAAAATCACAAAACCCAGCAACCTAAGCACTCCGGTTGACATTTATGCGCCTTTAAAGTAGAGAGAAGGCAAGAGAAAGCAGATTTTACACTTATTTTTAACAGAACTTTTCTTATTTATGAGTATTTTTAACATCAGAGCTATTCTTACCTATAGGTTCCTGTTTAAAACATCCAAAACAAGCAGATAAAACTGACACCTGAGCAGAGCAGGAAAAGGCTGGCTTGAATCTCCTGAGAGAAGTCTGCACTCCATCCTGCAAGCTGTGACTACACTGCCCTCTAGTGTGATCTTCAAGAGAAGTAAAGTCAAAATGACTACAGAAATCTCTGTCCTATCTTCAGAACTGGGTTGGCCCGGACTGCTGTTTACAGGCAGAGGTTCTGAAAGCAAAGACCTCAAACAATAGCACAGCAGGGACCCCTAAGAACATGTGGGGAACGAAATTCTTGTTCTCAGCTCCTTCCCCAAAAGTCCTATGAAGTAGTAACTGGAATGAGGCTTAGCAAAAAAAGCTGCAAAAACCCCAGAGATGAGGAATTAAAAGCCTAACTCAGCAGCTCACCCATTGGTAAGGGTAGAAATATTTTGTGCCATGTTATTTTGAACTAAAGGATGGGAGTAGGCTCTAGGGAAACCTGTTGAAAACCAAAAGCTCACAAACAGAAGAGTTTCTGCACTAAGCATTTGTTCAACAAATGTGACTTTACTCTGTGCTTTGAAATTCAGCATGAGACACGTCCATTCCAACAGTAATTCTAGACTCCATTTCTTTGTAGTACTGCTATGAATAACAAAAGAAGGTTCTAGAAGAGACCTGGCACTGCAGTTTGCACCTGGCATGAGCTTCAAAAGCCCGTGTGTTGAAGACTTTCTCCCCAGCCAAGAAGCTATGGGAAGGTGGTGGAACCTTTCAAAGGTGGGAACTTGTAGGAGATCTCAAGGTCAATGGAGGAGGTGCCCTTGAAAGGAATTATAGGCCCCCACCCCTTCTTCCTTCATTTCCGCTCTTCCACTTTCCAGCCCTGAGGCTAGCAGTTTTACTCTGCCATGGCCTTCCACCGTGGCATATGCCTCACCCAAAGTGAAGGAGTCAATAGATTACAAAATGAAACTTTCAAAACTGTGAGCCAATATGAATCTTTTCTATGTATGACTGATTTAATCTCAAATATTTGCAATAGTTATAGAAAGCTAACACATCTGACCATCTTCGGGTGTGTGTGTGTGTGTGTGTGTGTGTGTGTGTGTGTGTGTGTATAAGAATCAAACCCCAGAACCTTGCTACATACACACTTTCTACCGACAATCTATAGCCTTAGTCCTGGTCACCTTTTCCTCTCAAGAAAATTTCTCTGATGACAATGCCAGTTGTGACAACCAGATTTTGCCCTGAGAAGTCAAGGTCCAAACTTCGTAAAGCTCACCTGGACATAATCCTCAATGAGAGATGGTATTTCCAACACAAGCCCTTGTTCTGGTCAATCCCTGCTGCTCTGCTCCTTAACAGGAAGACCAGACCCAAGTGCATGAATAAGGTGGAGCAAGTCTGGCACAAGCACAAGAGTAACAGCACCTGTCCTCCTCACCATCTCCCTCCACAAAGGCTCCCTGAGCACTTATAGGGATGTAGATTCTGTTGACTGAAAGCACGGAGCTGCCAAAGGTGCCCTGGAACATCTGCCTCCCATGTAAGGGACACCTTCATTGCCACCACGGTTGGCACACTTGCTTCCCAAGCATGAGAACTTAATAAAGGAAGGCAATGGCTATAAATAGTGATATCTCAAGGGAAAGATCAGTATAAAATAATTTTACATTGAATACACTAATGACTAAGCTATAACGAAGCTTACGATTTTTTTAATTCAAAAATTACAATTTTTAAAAAACAGTAGGTCACTTGAAAGGGCTAGGCCCCCTTATCACCACTGCAATTCATACAGCATTCATTGTCTAAAACTTATATTTCAGATGTTTTGTGAGAATATGTAAATTTTCAAATAACCGTGTGGTATACAGCCAGTGTTCATCACCTAGCCAAAAGTATTCATGGGTAGCTAGAGAAACAAACTGGAAAATTTCATCCCACATGTAAACAAAGTCACATCTGCTGTATTTCTGCTTGACAATAATGAAATCATAGAAACATTTAAAAAAAACAGATTCAAATGGATTTTTTTTTTCAGCACTAGAGTTTGAATCCAGAGGCTTGCACATGTAAGGCAAGTGCTCTACTGCTAAGCTGCAATTCCCCAACAGCCCTCCAAATTTTTTAATGTAACTTTAATCAAGTATTTTGGATGTTTAAAATTCAAATAAGGTACAACAGAATTTGTACCAGTTATGTAGGGTGACTATATTAAAAATAGCAAACTGAGTAGATTAAAAAATATAGCTGTATTGTTCTGGAAGCTAAAGGTCCTAAATCAAAGTATGAACAGAATCATGAACACTCAGAAACTTGAAGGGATGATTCCTTTCTTTCATGCCCTGGCTTTAGTGTTTACCAGCGATCCTTGATATTCCTTGCCTTATAGGCAGTCCCCACCTTGTTTTGTCTTCTCACTTCGTGTGTCTGTTTCCATGTCTCTTTGTTTCATATAAAATCACTAGCCAGTGACTAAGGATCTACCTTGCTCTTGAATGATTTCTTAAAATTTACATCTATAATGGGCATGCTTTCAACAAGATCACAATCGGAGGTAATGAAGATACGACTTCAACATATTTTCTGGGGGAAAATAAGCAACTCATAAAATCCCTCCCTCAAAACTCACAAAATGCATCCCCAGCCTACATCCACAATACATTTACCCCATCCCAACATCTTCAGAAGTCTAACTATTCTAACCCTGAATCTAAGTCCAGAATATCATCCAAATACCATCAACATGAAGTCCTAAATTTTCTCATACAAGTAAGTTATTGATGAGACACAGAGTATGACTCATCCTAGGCCAAAATTCTTCTCTATTTATGAACCACTGAAATCAGACTGTAGCTATATCCTTACAAAGTACAATATCTAGGACTCTGGGAGACATTCCCATCCCACAAGAGAGAAAGTAAAAGGACAAAAGGAGTCATGAATCCCAAGCAAGTTTGAAAAGTAGGAGGGCAAATTCCTCTCTATTTCAAGCTGAAAACAATCCTATAGACTGGTGCTCTTTTCTCTGAGCCTGCTGGGACAGTAGCCCCTTCTGTTGGGCAGCAGGACAGTGGCCTTGTCTGGAGAAGGTCCTGTTGATCCAAGGCTCTGCATCCAACACCTTGAGGTTGCTCATCTTAAATTTTGTTCCATCTCTTTCAGTCCAGACTGACAATGTTTCTATTGGTATAAAACTCACAAAGACCTTGTCAGGGTCCCAGTCAACCACAGGGACTCAGCCCATCAGACAAAAGCCCCTCAAGAGATCTTTCTTAAACAATTGCTTTTCTCTTCCTGGCTTCTGCTGTTACCACTGATTCTGTCCAGGCATCATATGACTCATTTCCACAAAAAAAAAAAAAAAACAGTTGGCAAGTCTTATTCTGAGCCATTGCTAGAGCAAAGTATCTAAAACTTTCCAGATCATCAAGAGCTACTTCCTCTTTGTTCAGCAGTTTCTTCTTCAATTTCACTTTTTCCTCTCATGCTTCACTATAAACAAAGAGAAATCGGGCTTCTGCATGAGCTTTAAATCTCCCCAGATAAATATGCAAGGCCATCATCACATAAATTTTAGTTTCCTATCAAAAGCACAATGTAAGTCAGCCTAGTTCCCTCCTACTTTGCAGCAAAGATTGCCTTTCCTTTGGTTCTTCATAACATTTTCTTCTTTCCACTCAGACCTTACCAGTAGCAACTACCCATAATTCTAGCGACATTTTGGACATAATCACATACACACACACATTCTCTAAGGCAACAAACTCCTTGCTTCTTCCCGAGCCCTCACTAGAACAGACTGTCATAGCTAAATTTCTACCAAGAATCTCTAACAGATTATCTAAGCCTTTCCTACTGTCTCCTTCAAGATGTTCTCTACCCACTACCCAACCCCAAAGTCACGTCCACCTTTTTTATGTATTTCCAGGGCCAAAACTGATGTCATATCATTCATCAGTCTCTGTGATTTCCTGGGAGACAAAGAAACATGCCATTGAAGTGAGTCATCTGGATCCTACTTTTTGGCACCTGTGATATATGGCTATAAAAACTGAACTGGAAGAATATCTGCCTCATCACTATTAAAAATGATGAGGCCACATGCTAAGTGTGTATTAACCAACATTGCCAGTAAGAAAGGGCAGGCCACTGTTCCGATGGGAATTGTTGCGTAGAACACTGACTTAAGGAATCTGGATAAAAGCGTTTTTAACAGTGAGTCACAATGAGCTGGAATACAGAGATCATTTCCTTTCAACTCGTAAAAGTACATAAAGTAAATGTATCCTCCCTTCGACTATAAAGAAAAGACTCTAAGTCTCTAGATTAGATTAATAAAATATCTCAGTGGGGAAGTATGGATATGGGCAGAATGTACTCTGACACAAACTGACTCAAGTGACCAAGGATTCTCTGGAGTGGATACTTATGTTTGATTAAGGGGATGATAAGCATGATTTATGAGTTTTCTCGTGTAAGTATACATTGATAAAGTACTTTGAGACCATGGAACTCCTTAATGACATAGTTCTTTTTACAACCATGAATGATACAGTTTTCCAATCTCTATTCTTATAACCTGGAAATTGATTACACATTTCCTACAGGTGATCAACAATCCAAATGAGCTGGGCCTGACATTATGATCTTTCTTTTACCAGAAATTCCCTGGACTTTGTAATTTCTGGGTGACTGGATCTAGATGAGATTGTCAAAGAAAGACAAAGCATTTGTCGTACTAGGTGTCACCCTGCATCCTCTCCTCTTGAACTTATGTACTCACAAGCACTAGAGAAGACAGTTTTTCAACTTCTCTTAATCACTAAGACTCAAAAATAGTAAGGAATTTGGGGACTGTCAGACAGGCAAGATTAAGTAATTAGGAAAAGATCCGATGGCCCACTTCACAGGAGAAATCAGAGTGCTCAAAAAATACCCACCTCCTGATAACGGGTACCAGCTCTGCAGTAGCAGACCCCAGGCCTCAGACGTACCATCTGAAACAAAGCTAGCCGAGCTAAGGATAAGTGAACATCCCAGATCCCAACCCTTCTGCTTTCTCTGCTCTCAGCTTCCTCAAAAAGGCTCAGAATTTGCATGTTAACACAATTAGGAGCAAATCAAGCCCTTGCTTGGTAACACTTTCGCTGCTTTTCTAATGACCTTTGAATCAGCAGAGTTAAAAATTAACTAATAACTGCTATCTCCTTGAAATATTGAAACTTATGCCACTGGGGTGACCTGAGATTGAAACTTTACTGTTTGAATTTTCAAAGTTCTAACTCTATCATTAGTTTGAATAACAGGAAAAAAATGCCTTGAAATTAGAAAAAGAACCCTACGGAAGGACCATTTGAATCTTTCATGTTCAGTTCTTTTGCTCTACTCAATTTCAGATAGAGCACACAATCAAAGGATCTTACACTTTTTATGGCTCCAGTTTCTTCCTAGATATTCATTAGTTTTCCACAGACCAAAAAGAAGAAGTCCTTCAGCCCGGAGGGGTTATGTAGACAGAACCCTGACAGTTAAATAGAAGCAGATTATCTTTGGACAATAAAGAGAAATTCCCAGCAGGGGGCAAACGGTGCCTATCGTAACCGGGTTCATGGAAATGGCACAGTGGAAAGGATCGGCCTGAGCTACTTCCCCAGATGACTACTTTTCCCCCCATCTTTATTAGTATATATACGCCATACGCATTTGCATTGAGCTCGAGAATTTTGTGCACAAAGATATTGCATCAACCTCTTGCTCCCTTTCCCTCCTTCTTTCTCACCCTCCCACCCCTCGCCTCACCACCCCTGACTCCCAACACTTCACCCAGTTGACTCTATTATTTATTTGTACTGCAGGTTTCTTATACTAATGAAACTATGCGATATTTGACATTCTGAGCCTGACTCACTTCAGGAAGAACAGTGGCATCATGCTCTATCAATTTACCTGAAAATGACTCAAATCAACCTGTGTTTACGGCAGAGCAGTACTCTATTGTGCACATAAACCACATAAATTCTTTTGACATAAGTCTTTTCGTTGTGGTTGCTATGGATTCCCTGATCTAGTCAAAACCACCGATCGGTCCGTTTGGGGCTTCACATTCTGCGTACACACCTGGCTACCAACACGGGGATGGAACCAGGAGTTATTTCCAACCTAAAAACTGGAGACCACCATCTCTCTTGGCCTCTTGGTGAGTGATATTTCACCCACACCTCTGAGGCATCTTCTTTCTATGGGTCAGATACCAGGCTAGACCCCCGGGGTGGCAAAGCGGATGCCTGTGTATAATGATCTCTCAGATTAACAGAAAAAGTATGATTGTCAACACATTATATCCTTTCAAAGCCATTAGTACCATGTGCTTCATAGCTTACTCAGACTAAACAATAACATGGAGTTTGCCATGCATTGTTCTAATGTGTATTAACATATATAATCCAGGCACCTCATTGTCAACCCTGCTTTACAGATGAGGAATCTGGGGCACAAAGAGATCCAGTAACCAAAGATCGTTTGTGCGTAAGCAGCAAAGAAGGGTTTGGACCTGCCTGGTTTTCTAGCCAGAGTTCATTCCCTTAACTGCGACACCATAAATCCTGCCTGAGCAGGAATGAGATATGGTCACACTGTAGCGAGGAGGAGGAAGAAAAGGAGAGAGTGAGGAAATCCTCGAGGGGGAGGTGGACAGGATTGGGTGAGTGACACTTGTAGAGCCGGCCATCCCCTTTCTAGCAAGAGCTCTTGTTCTCCCTCCAGCCAGCCAACTTCAGACTTCTCATTCTGAGCTGCGTCTCACTTGTCAGTATTAGCAACACACAGCGGAAAGAATAAGGAACTGAAGCTGGGTGCTTCAGCTGATATTAACTCACTAATATCAATTATGCAAGCTGGTTACTCAGCCAGTGGTAAAATGGGAAAGCAACCATCTCCTCTTCCTTTGGTTTCTCTGTCCTAACTTCCATTTGTAACCTCACACTCTATTCCAAGGAATCTTTGCTCCCTAAACCAAGGCACAATTTTTCCTCACAATACACAAGAGGACGTGAATGCCATGAAGCGATAACTGGATTAGCTGGGAGGTACCACTGGTCTGCACCAGGATACCAGAGACTTTCCCAAAGCCAGAGCTGGAACACCACATTTACCAGATCATTGGCCACATCAGAATGCCCCCAAAAACAAGAGTACTGTTCTGCCAAATGTTAAGAGTTCTTGAGCAAAAATCTATCTGGGAACCCCAGGAGTGAAGGCTGAAATTAAATAAAACAAAAGGACATTCTTGGGCTTAGGAAGCCAGTCGGTTTATGTTTGTGTTCTGAAAAGACAGAATAGAGTAGAGACGGGCCTACCCCCGCCTCCTTTCTGTCTCCTTCTACCTACTGTATACTCCCTTTATGGAAGCTGGAATAAGCAGATAGCCCTGATGCGTTTTCAAAATTGGTTAGTGAAGCCCGGGTTTCATGAGAAGTTATGGCCATACTGACTTGATGAGAAAGTTAAAGAGTTTCTCATGGTTCCTCCAGAGCAGCCCAGTATTGTGGAAGAAGCCAAGGGTGTGGACAAGCAGAAGACTGACACAAATACATCTCTTTCCATGACATTCAATTCTAACTGGTGATTAGTCCTATATTTGCCTGATCACCTAGATTGTGTCTCAGTGACATACTCACTTGCTTATTGATGTGGATCAAAGATAATAATGATCAGTTGTAGTACTAAATATTTAATCTTTTGACTTTAAAGAATAGTAACTACTTGTTAAGTACGTATGGGCAAAAGTACCTGAGCAGCCCTGAATTGCTCTAGTATTAATATCTGAAAGGATTAATTTATGCAGTCTGGCCTCTTTTCTTACCCTCAATACCTTATCCAGGTCAAACTACATTTATAAAAAGTTAAAAAGTGGTAAGTAACAGCAGTAGCAACTCAGCGAAGAGCAATAGCTGCTTTTTTTTTTTTTTAACTCTTGAAGGCATAAATCAACTCGTCATCACACTTTCATTTCCTTGAATTTTGGCTTTCCTTTACTTTCCAGTGCATTATCAGCACTGCATGGAAAGCAATGGTAGGGAATGTCTAGCTTATGGGCTGTATAAGGTCACTAGGTCAGCAGGCTAAGGCAACCACGCCAAACAGAAGCAGTTCCAGCTGTCACACAAGGAGTTAAATAAATGTTTTATCAAATTTAGCAAGTTAGCTTTCATTTATTTGTTTGTTTGTTTGTTTGAGACAGAGTCTCACTCTGCAGTCCAGACTTAACCTGAACTCAACTCTAGCCCAGACTGGCCTCGAACTCACAACAATCCTCCTCCTGTGCTGGGATTGTAGGCATGCACCATCACGCCCAGTGTATGTGATGCTGGGGAATCAGACTCATGCCCTTGAGCTTGCGAGGCAAGCATGTTAACCCCTGAACTATTCCTCCAATCCACAAGGTAGTTTTTAAGTTAATAATTTTGCATGGCCTACGAATGATGTAACAAATACCCAAATGGCAGTTGTCAGAATAAAATCTCCTCACTCCTGATATAAAGTATGAAATTGAACTCACTCTGTCAGATGCCAGAGGCTGCTCTATGGGTTCTGGAACTGACACACGTCATCTTGATTGTCTGTGTGTTAGAGACCTCTGATTCATGCCATTTCCTCCTTGCACTCTTCCTGCTTAGTCTTCTAGCTCACAAAAGACATCTTTCCACTTTGGACATTCTCTTTCTTAAAATAAAAATATGTATTTTAATTGGTGCATATTAATTTTACACAATATTGGGTTTCCACGTGGTAGTTTCACACATGCATATAACATATTTAGGACATACTCATACCTGGGACAATTGCTCCTGCTGTTTATTCGCACTGACTACATCTGCTACAAGCTAGTTGTGGTCACCTACAAGGCATCAGCTTCCATCTTACCTGATGAAGGAGTGAAGGCTCTGCAGGCTGTCGAGTTCACCTGTGGGATTGTCTCAGACACAGAGGTGGCTTCCTATGCCTACTTCTGCCTACTGTGCCTCTGGCACTGCCAGAAGATGAGCAACTAATGTGTGACTAATGTGTGAGTGTCATACTGATGACCCACACAGCAGCCTCGGTGCTGGCCCAAGTCTTCCTGGCAGACCTCCACATCCTGTCTTGGCCTTCTGTTTTTCTAAACTTCTTTTTTTGTTTTCCACATAAAACCCAGAAAAGAAGTTCCTAGAAAGCCACCAGTAAGTGATGTTGTCCTTGAGGAAGCTCATGAGGACCACTAAGCAGTTTCCCAGAAAATACTTAGCATTCCAGGAACGTGGAGAACCACCATCTGGGTAGCCAGAAGCCAGGAATTGTGGTTTTGAGGAAATCTGTGCAGGGATTCCAAGATCCGAAGGAGTACTGCTCCTCACAGCATTTCTGTTAGTGGTCTCTGTGGTGGGGGTTTTTCAATGCAGGATTTAAACAGGTTTTGAACTAGGTTTAAATCCTCTGGAGTTCCATAGTGTCCATCCCAAAGGTCCTCAATATTAAAATGGAGCAGTAGAAGTCCCTGCAACCTTGAGGGTAGGCATACAAGACTTTATCTGATCAATGGTCACAAACTGTGCTATTCTGTGCAGCCAAGATATTCCATAATAGAAAAGATTAAGCCTGTTTGAAAGTAAGTATAGTAGTTACTTTCAGTGTTAGAAGCCCTTGCATAAAGAAAAACCATGCACCTGTTACCTTAAGACCTAAACTAGACAAGTATTATTCAACACATAGCTAATATGACATTTTTACTATTTATAAAAAAGAGGCAGATGTATAAGTAGAAAACCACTGGCTCAATTTTTTTATCTATTACTTGCCAAGTGAGGAAACCAATTAAAATTAACAAGCCATATGTTATTTTCCTAAAAGGCCAGAGCAATACCTACTAACTGATTTCAAAGATTGCTTCAAAGATCAAATGGGACCTTGAGACAAGGCCTTGCTATGTAGACCAGGCTGGCCTTGGACTCAGCACAATCCTCCCTCTTCAGCCTCCCAAGTGCTGGGATTACAGGCTGTGCTACCACACCCAGCTTTATGTGGTGCTGGGGAATTACCTCAGGGCCTCGCATTCACAAGGCAAGTGTTTTCATCACTGTGCCATTCCTCCAGCCCCCAGATATTTTTATTATTTGACCTTTTTTTTGAGACAGGGTCTCGCTCTGCAGCCCAGGCTCGTCCTGAACTCACTATGTAGCCCAGGCTGGCCTTGGACTCATGGCAATCCTTCTGCCTCAGTCTTCTAAGTGCTGGGACTATAGGCATGTGCCACCATGCCCAGTTTATGTGGTGCTGGGGAATTGAACCCAGGGCCTTGCACTTGCTAGGCAGGTGTTTTAACTACTGTGCCATTTCTCCAGCCCTATTATTTAATTTTTTATAACATAAAATTAATACAGCTTTCATATTGTAATCTTGGATAACCCAGTTGCAGTGATTTCAACACTATCAAATAGTTTGAAAAGAGTGTTGTCACCGAAATTTAAAAAGGCAGCTAATGTAATAAAACGCTGATAAATGGAAGGGAAAGTTTTACTCATCCCTGAAAACAGGAGTTACAAATTTGGTGTCCTGCTGATCAAATGTGGTTGTGGAGAGGAGTCCCAAGGGGAGGTCACAAGTGTGGAGCTGGTTATTTTTATAGATACCTGGATATGGTAGGGACTAGGGAGGCTGGGTGTAGAGTTCAGTCTAAAATCAGAAGGTGACACCCTTTGGCAAATTTCTATAGAAAGAGTTAAAGAAGGACTCAAATGTATTACTTAAGTTTTCATGGTTGTGAACCCTTTGAAATGGTAAGACTACAGTTCCAGATTATTTAAGAGTGAATATCAAAACTTTTTTCTGTAATCTTTTCTTAACTATCATCTTTAAAATGTAGTTCTGATCTTAGAGAAGAGAAAGTACTTTGCTAAATACTGTAGGACAAACTACCTGAGCAGCCCTGAATTGTCCAGGAAGTTAGAAGGCAGGCCCAGGGGCCATCGTGGGGAGCAGTTCTACATTTTTGAGGAGTTGTAGGGGGGAAAAAGAATGTGCAGCAAAAGTTGTTAAAGAATAAGCAAACACCAGCAAAGGTGTGTAGCCTGTCTACTCCATGACTTTGCACAGATTATAGATATTGAATTTCACTTACTGAGCTGCTGACTAGCTCTTTAAAATGAAGAGTAAATTAGAGTCAGACAGGACAGAGCAGAACAGGGTAAGGCGAGGCAGGGTAGTGTAGGGCGGGACAGGATCAGGAGTGTGCAGCGTGTTAGTACACATTAGGGCTGACAAAAATTCTACTCATGCACATTTGCATGTACTGATCAACATACAACTTTTTTCTCAAACTACAGTAACAGGAAGTCACAAGATACCACTCTTGGAACATTCGTATTATCTCAATGGTTCTCAATCAAGATAGTTAATAAATTTGTATCTTTCTTTAACTCTGTATAGAAAAATTTGCCAACATCTGTTGCCTTCTGATTTACGACTACTTTGTACACCCCGCCTCCCCATTCCCTACTCTATCCAGGTATCTATGATATCAGACTCTCACCACCTCCCCACATACCTCCTCTCCAGAAGCAAGCTATGATGTTACCCTGTGTAATTTTATGTGAGGCCTTTCATGCATGCTATACTTTCAGCGCACAGTCATTAGTAAGAACTAGGACACAGCATCCCTAACAAGTCATTGATTATAGGGATGGTGGCAACAGGAGACTGAACTCTTCCCATGGCAAAATGCAAGAGGTGACGTGGGGTGGGGGAGGAGGCCCTTGCAGGGGATGTTTGTGCCCCTCAGTCTTCGTTGCTTCCTTTGGGGGCTGGTAAAGGGCTGCTTCATCTTTATTCACTTAAAAGTGGATTTCTGAGTTCATGTTTTGTCTCGCAAGGAAAACGGGAGACTTAGTGCTGCCTTGAAACTCTGCCTGGAAATTAACATTCCCAGATCTCCTACTGGATTCACTCTCCCCACCTCCCCATTTTATTGATATGTATACATGCAAAATTTAAGGTTTACAATGGAGTTGACCCTTTTATGCACATACATATCTTGTCAAGGTGACAAGGGCTTTCCCACTCTCCTTTTGTCCCTCCCCCTACCCTCCTCTCCCTGCCTCTCTCGGACTTTCCTCTGGGACATAAGGTCCCTCCCTTACCGTACTACAATAATTAGGGTGTAGGGAATGGATCCTGTTCACTCGCTCTTTTTCCTTCTGTGTTTTGTCACAGTTTGAAACACCTTTGCAAAGGACTTGAAGTTCTGGGAGTGGGGAGCAGGTATAATGATACAGACATTAATAGCCTAATGTGGCCCAATGTAAGACTGAGACTTTAAAGTAAGAAGCTCAGAGTTCTCTTTGAAGTCAACCCAACAATGCACATGGATTTTCCCAACAAAACAGAACTTTCACATCAAATGAAACTATGAAGATATTTATTTTGAAATTGAGCTGTAACACACCCATCTATTTGTTGAAATTTTCAGGCCCCATTGTTGAGTTAATAATTCTAGTTTTCCTTTCTGAAAACTCCCATTTGACCCCTTAAAGCCTATTTTAAGATTTGTTTCCTATTAAACTTATTTGCACCGTAAATACTTGTTTCTGGGAAAAAGAGGGGATTCTCTCCTACTCACTTTATATTTGGGGACATTTGTAAAAATGATGAAATTTCACAAAAGTCACTATCTAAATCCCTTTAAGCTCAAATATTTTTTAGTTTCTTTATGATAGCAAGGGCTCTGACTACTGCCAAATTTCTAGAGGAAATAGAATAGGTTAGTTTTTGATCTAAGTCGCATGTAAATTAAGCAAGAAAAAAAAATCTGAAAATGGTGGGAAATCTGATGACAACTGACAGCTCAGCTCACGGCACATTGAAGGGTCACATTAGAAGTCCATCTATGAAAAATGTTTTATGAAATGAGTTGCACCCGGGGATGCATCTTGTAGCTGTGTGTGCTCCCTAATATATAAGGCTGGTTAGGTCAGAGCTTGGGTCAGTATTTCTTGTCCTCAGCATATTGACATGTGGACTCCTCTTTTTCCTCCAGGATCCTAAATCCCACAGGTCCCAACCCTGAGCAAACACACAAAAGAATGTGCAATATGCCCCCTTATCAGTTCCTCCAAGAAATAGCTGACCACAGTGGGACACTTTCCTGTCAGACATCACTGAGCATTTCCCATGGATTGTCCAGTTTCCCCTGTAAAGACTCTGTTTATCTCCGCTTGCCCCTCCCTTGCCCTATGAAAGACAACTGCTTCCCTCTTCGACTTTGAAGCACTTGAAGATTTTTCTCTACTGCAAAGTCTTCCCTTAGTGTGGGTGGGTACCGAGGACTGAGCCCAGGACCTTCACGTTGAGCTATAATCCCAGTTCATTTTTATTCCTGACTTTGAGACAATGTCTCTCTGCGTCGCTAAGTTGCCAACGCTTATCCCTAAATCCCATTTGTGTTTATTTGATACCAGGTTTCTGAGTTCAGAGTTGTATCATCTTCAAAGGGAAGAGGAAAGAAAGAATAGCCTTTGGGTCCCTCCTAGGCTATGGATTTGTGGTCACCCAGAGTCAGCTGTTTCATTTCAAATTTTAAAGAGGAGAAAATTCTACAGAAGTAGGTCAACTGATTTTTTTTCATTTAGAGTTTTTAGTAAGACCATATTTCTCTTAACTATGCACTAAAAGTGCTTCAGTGATTCTGTAATGTGGATTTTAATAAACTTGTAGGCTGTTTTATATACATGAACTAGCAAGCTGTAGTATATGTAGACTCTTTTAAGGGCTGTGCTACCGAATAGGGGGCCAGGCAAAAGCCAATGGGGACCTCATGCAAGAGGTGGCCTTATGACCTTCCCGGTGTTTTGGACAATGTCTTGGACAAAGAGGGACTGACTAAAGCATGATTGTTGTCTCTGTGAATCTGTTTTTATGTGATAAACAAATCATGTTAAAAGAGCCGTTGCTTATCTCTCATTTGTTTTCTAAAATGCCATCCAATCACCACTTTGTCTTAAGCACCTTTACAGTCAAACTTTCATCAGGGAAACCATCTTGACATTGACAATCCACGCCAAAATGCTACTGCTCGTGTTTCCTGATGTCCGGGCTCAGGAACTCCTATATGATTAAGAATAATCAGAGTTCACACGGAATATTTAGAGCAAGAAGAGGTTTATCGAGAAAGCAAAGCTCTTGAGGAGAGGTTGAGGGGGGTCCCAGGTGAGGACCCCAAGGCAATAAATGACTGGAGCCCTTTATAAAGCTTTTGCTCAGATGGTTTCAAGCAGTCTCCTGAGGTAGGGGTTGTAGAATATGTAAGCCCACCTTAAGGCATCTAGAAGAAACTGGGAGTGGGGGATAAGATGCCTGTCCTAGCTACTTCTCCTTTATTGTTCCCAGAGGGGCCAGGGCCTTGACTGGGGCCTTGACACCACCTTGATTCCACTTCTGCTCCCTTGGCAGCTGGAAGGCCCTGTCTCAGCCCTGCCTATCCCTCCTGACTAGTCTCCTACCTAACACTCCCAGCACGCGGGAGCTCCCTATTCTACACGCGTCGCACAGCACAGTTGCTATGCTGGTCTTTTGAGATTCAGGTTCTAGCTTTATATAACCACAGTATATATTTATTCTTTCTTTTAACTACCTACAGTTCAAGCAAAGAAAGTGTTTACCCTTGCAGTCTCTTTGCATAGCATTTCACGATGTTGTATTTAATGTTTCCTGCACAAGACAATGAAACTGTCCTTCTATTTCAATCAATTTTCTCTTAGGACCTGGTTAAGTTTACTCAGAAAGACGAAAGTGAAGCACTGCCAGCTAACGAGCAAAGACACATATTTCGGCTTTGACTTTGTCTTACCTGGCTGTGTAGTGTAATAAGAAGGGATTCTTTCTATCCTGTTTTGACTAAATTTCATTTTTATTTTTGAATTACTTTACTTGAATTATCAGAGCACATTAAGCTTACTTCTTTTTGAAAGAACTTATCAAACATTCTTACAGAATTACAAAAATGAAGTTGTTTTATAGAGCTATAAATAAATATTATAAATACCATATCGCATCGTAGTTGAAGACATGAAAAAGAAAGAAAGAAAAATGAGCTAAGGTGAAGGCAGATACTGCCTAGAAAACACCCGACAGGTTGGATAACTGCCCACATGGTGAGCTGTTTAACTGTAGTTACCTAGTTTATCAGACAAAGCAAATATCTGCCCTAATATTAAAATGATGAAAGTAAAGAACTGCTAACCTAGAGGTTTATACATAGCAAAAATGTTCTTCAGAAATTAGGGCAAAATAAAAGCATTTCAGATAGACAATAATTTAACAGATTTAGTATGCATTGTGTTAGAAACGGCTCGTAGAAATTTACCTGTCCAAAGGATGGACATGAGAGGCATGGACGACAGGGTATGATGCTTTAATTTTCTTTTTGCAAAAAGGGTGACCTTCCCACATGCAAGTGGGGAGAGGCACACCGAAAACATGGTCAGTAACGACTTAAATCCCTAGATTGCAGGTCCCTCCCCCTACCTTTTTTTTTATTGGCAGGATTCACAATCTTCCTAAGAAGATCTGAGGCATTGGCTCAGGGCCAATTTCATCACAACGTCATATCCTTGATCCCTCCTTCCCCCTTCCTGCCTTTGTCTGGTCACCTGATTGGGTATGGTGCAAAAACATAAAGATCCGCCATCTTGAACAATGTGCCACTACTACCGCTAGGTGACGCTCACAATTGCAGAAAAAGAATCACCAGAAGAAGTTATTCGGGCAGAAAGAAAATAATCAATATTGAAATAATGGTAAATCAGGAAAACTAGCACCAGCAGGATGAATACTGAGTATCTAAGGAATTCTTGACTTTTCAAACAATAGGAGAATGATTCTAGTTTTTTAAATGCAGGCAGAATTAAAATTTAGGGTACTACAAAAGGATAGAAGAGTAATGGAGTAAAATACTGCAAAATCTTTACATTATAAAAAAGTGGTAAAAATACAAATTTTAGATATGATCTACTAGGTAAAAATGGCATAATATAATCTCTATGGTAGCAACTAAAATTTGGAAGAATAAAATAGGATATTCCTAACAAGCTAAAATGATAAAATATTTTTTAATTTTAATACTAATTCTAATATCAGAAAAATAAGACCCTCTTCTTGTGTATCTGAAATATCCTTCTACTTTCTCTAACAAGATACTTTGTTACTAAATTTAGAGCCTACCAGATAATTCAGAATGAATTCCTCATCCTAATTATATCCACAGCCATCCCAAAGTAGGTACAAGCACAGATTCCAAGAACTAGGACATCAAAGTGTCTTTTTGCAGGCAGACCATTTAACCCACTCCCCTGTACGCACTACAGCCATGAGCTGCGGATGAGTATAACTGAAATCAAATCCACCACCATTTTTATCTATCTTTGTCCCATCTGTTCAAGTGCTCTTTATTCCTTTTTTTGAGCCATTTTCCAAGTCAATTGTTTTTCTTTTTAGTCCTTTTTTCTGGAGACAGGGTCTCACTCTGTAGCCCCGGTGGGTCCTGAGCTCACTGTGGAGCCCAGTTCTTTCATTTTGTTTTATATTTTTACTAGATTTTAATTCTGTTTCCTTTGGCTCCTTTTTGTTTTGTTTTCTTCCTTTTCTTTTCTTGTCTCTTCCTATTATTTCTTTATGTAATGGTGTGATCTTTAACTTACTCCCTTCTTATTTGCTTACTGTTACCATTCACGGCCATGTCTGCCCTTGATGTCCCAACAGAAAGGAGACATATGTGTCGTCTCCCAATAGTCCCTCTAAATACGTCTGCTTTTGCTTAGCAGTCTGACTCTCAGTGAGGAAAAACCAATTTAAGTCAGTTTAGTTTAATGTTCAATGGCTACACTGAGGATGTGGAGACAGTGTGCCAGTTGTTTGAAAAAGGAGAGACACTCAGAGCTACCTGCCCCGCTCCTGACCGCAGCTTCCACAGCATGAACACGTCAATTACTCGTGGCTATCTCAGAACTGACTGGTTTGCACCATCTTGAATTTCTCCTACATACTTTAAAGCCAGTCAATATTATTACATACTAAAGAAACAAATAGGAAACATATGAAAAGCATTTATAATTAACTGTGAGGATGTGAGATATTTAAGAAAAAATTCAGAGAACATATTGATGAATTTAAAAATGCGTACAATGTCTTGTCACAGGCATGAAGGAAGCAAGCTTAAGCCACGTGAATAGTGTTGATGCTGAGGTCGTGAGAAGCCGCAGAGACAAGGCTCGGACCTGGCTTTCAGCGTCCCCAGGGGTGTTCAGAGCTTTCTACCAAGCCCTGTGCAATCATCTTTTATCTAATTTGTTATCTCATTTAGATGATAGGCTTAAGCAAAGCAGGGTTGCACGTATAATTAATTTCAATTATGTTTTTTTAAATTAATTGTCAGGCAGTACTACATAAACTTAGTATTTTAAGACACATATTGGGAAGAAATTCTAATTTCATACATGTGTAAAATTAGGTAAATAAAAATGTTCACATATCAAACTTAGAATGCTGGTAGAATATCATTTTCTATGTATGTAAATCTGCTAACTTTAAACCATTCTCATCTAATTACTACTGTAACTCCTAGGCAAGTTATATGTGTAGCAAATATAGGAGTAAATTTATCTTTTTAAAAAAGGATTAGCCTTCTGATACAGAAGAAATTTAGATCTATGGTCAGTAATGATATAAAGTCCCATAAAATAATGTGTGATTCTTACATAAAAGAATAATACTGTGTAATTTTTCATGATAAAAATGATAAATTTAGAAATTAGTCGAAGCATTTATCTAGTATCAACAAATTATCCTTTAATGGAGGGCAGGCTGTGAGAAGACAGTCATTGCCTGACTTACTTATGGATATGCCCTCAGGAGATGGTAAAAGCTTCATGGGTATTTTTTGAAAAAAAAAAAACTAGTACAATATGAGAAAAAAACTTTGGCTACTAAATTTAATTTAATCACATGTTATATAGGCGCAAATCCTTATTTAAATGTTTTAGAAAATATTCTTATTTTTCTGGAAGATATAGAGTAAATTGAGAAATGCCAATTCCACAACTCCACAATCACATGACTACTTGATTGAATAAAATGTTGAGGTGGTTTTATCTTTTAAATGATAGACGATCCCAGAGGCTCCTCTGGGTATAGTGCTAAGCGCCCACTGGAAGGCCATAAACACAACAACTCTTTTTGCAAGAACTCCCTATGCTCTCTGCATGGTTGCCCTGTGTCTCCACAGTGACCAAGTGGACGCCACTGTGAAATGACCTAGCTAGAGCCTCCGAATAAGATTTTTGAATACTCTGATTACATGTCATTTCCTCAGAAATCGCTTTTGGGTTTGGACTGAAAATCTTAGGATTCAACGCCACTCTCAGCCTGCAGTCAGAATTGTGTATTTATCTGAATCCACCACATCTTCTGTCTTATCCAAAACCAAGTAATCACTGTCAAGCTGTCTAGGCATTTGTACAGATAAAATCAAGATTTCAAAATGAAATAAATTACATGCTAAAAGGAAACCTACCATTTGATTCAATCTAGGCTTCAAACACAAAAATCTAGCATGTTTGTTCAGGGGAAAAAAATTCTTAATTGAAGAAACATTTGAGATTATAAGACCCAGTTAGATCATCTGTTGGATTCATTGTGTAGGAAGTAGAATTATTTGGAGGGTTTGTTATGTTTTGTTAGTAATTTCTTGTGGAGAAATAATGCATTTTCATTTAATCACAAAATTCTAGTGCTTTTATTTTTTAATGTGTGGATTTTGGAGTGAGGCATACAAATAGTTAATTTTTTTTACTTGGTTTTATATTTTTAAATAGATTTTAAGTTAAAAATGTTTTGGCTAAATTGCATTGAAGAATTCACATGTTATTTTTGACTGGCTAAATTCAAAAACCCAGCACAATTATTTAGAATGAATTGTCAGACTCAACCAACTGTGAGAGAAAATAGTTTGTGAGTTTTCCAGAGAAAAATTCATCTTGAGACTTGGAAACTGCTAATTTACAGAATCAATGATTTTCTAAATTCAGTAATCAAATCTTCAGATGATTAAAATTCACCACTTTGACCTGTGCTTCCACATATTGAAACTTCTAAATTCAGTGATCTAATCTTCACAAGAGGAAAATACACGTCGATCTGTGTTTCCACTTGTTGAAACTTCAGTTTTCAAAAGTGACCACTAAGCCATATATATCTGAAGTAATATTCCGCATTCCCCAGCTGCAGAGGATTTGGAATCTTTGGTTAAATTTTAGGACTGCCTAGCCAATTTTAAATTCTGATCACATCTCATGGAATGTTAAAGTTCTTCCCATGATTTTTTTTTTACTCTCGCTTCCTCTGACCGTGGCTGCCGGAAGAGCTTCCAGAAAGTCAACAAAAGCCTGCGCTTCCTCGGCAGAGCTGAGCCGTGGACCGGCACGATTCGCTGCTTTGTAGTCAGAAGCCCACATACATGACCTTTGAAAACGTGTTCATGGGCCCAGGGTTAGATTTCGGGTTCGGTTACTCTCTGCATAGAACAATATGCCCTCATGTTCAGAATCCACAACTTCGAAGCCTAGTGATGGAGACCTTGGTGACTGTGCCTGTGGTTGTGACCAAGGCTTGGGGCTTCCTGTCAACACTCCACACTGGTAAGAGGATGGCCCTTGTGCCCCCACTAGCTCAAGTTCAGCTAGGTTAAAAAAATAGTACATAGGGGCTGGAGGAATGGTTCAGCGGTTAAAGCGCTTGCCTAGCAAGCGCCAAGTACCCTAGTTCGATCCCCCAGCACCACATAAACTGGGCGTGGTGGCACATGCCTGTAATCCCAGCACTTGGGAGGCTAAGACAGGAGGACTGCCGTGAGTCCAAGGCCAGCCTGGCTTCCGAAGTGAGTTCAGTACCAGCCTGGGCTACAGAGTGAGACCCTGTCTCAAAAAAAAAAAAAAGAATAGTACATATACTACAATAGTACATTACCTAATCTGCACACTTTTAAAATAAGATTTATTGAAATATAATTAATATGCAGGGAACTTATACTTTCTTACATCTAGCTCTGTGAGTCTGGACAAACACATAGCTGTGTAATCAATACAACAGCAAAGATTAAGAGCCCCGCCACTCCAAACTCCTGTGCTCACGCCCCTGTACCATCCAGCTATACACACTCACCCTGGCAGCCACTGACTGGTTTTCTGGGCCTATGTTTATTGTCTCAGAATGCCACACAAACAGAGGCATATCATGTACAGCCGTTTGTGTCTGCTTTCTTAGCATAATGTCTTTAGTGGAATAATTATATATTGAGAAATACAAAAATGGCGTAGCTGATGTACTCTCAAGAAATCTTTTCAGTACATAGGTGACCTTTTCACTGGACAGGCAAGAGAATGAAACTGCCATGTAGGACAGAGCCACAAAGTCATCCCGGTGAAAATGGTTTTCATTATCCCCAGCCCAAGGGTTTTCGCTGCCCTGGCCGATGTTCAACCTTGTTAAAGCTTAGTTCACAAATCCCGTAAATCTACCCGGTCTTACAGACAAAAGGGTCAGTCTTATCTATTTCTATATTCAGTGTGAAATGTTTTGACTATGAAGTTCTCCATCTTAAAAACAAAAAGATAATAAAATCAATCTAGAAGACAATTAAATGAAACAACACTAGCACACGTTCTAAATTATGTTTTATACTCACATTGGCTCAATAATGAAAGACTATCTTTAATAAATATTAAAATTGTGATTCATATAAATTCAATACCTTTTGAGATCACAACAAAGCAATTGCTATTTTCTAAAATAAAGTTAAATTTCTAATTATTACCTTGCTTCCAAATTGCCATTTAGTTTTTCTTAAATTATTATGTGTTCGATAGGATGCAGAAAGGACAAGGTTGAAATCAGCGAAATCTGTGTTTCAGTCTTGATGTTATCACAAACACTTTAGCAACTTTCATTTTGAAATTTTCAAATGAATAAAAAAATAGAATAATGTAACAGAAGGCTTGTTTTTCAGTCCCCCAGCTTTAGCACATGGGCAGTCTGGTTCCATATGTAACCCTCGTGGGAAGGAGGGGTGAGTAGGGGGAGGGACAAAAGGAGAGTGGGAAAGTCCTTGTCACCTTGACAAGATACGTAGGTGCACAAAATGCTCAACTTCATTATAAACCTTAAATTTTGCGCTTATACATATCAATAAAATGGGGGGAGAAAGGAATGAGAGAAAGAGAGGGAAGGAAGGAAGAAACGAAGGAAGGAAGGAAGGAAGGAAGGAAGGAAGGAAGGAAGGAAGGAAGGAAGGGAGGGAAGGAAGGAGGGAGGGAGGGAGGGAGGAAGGTCAGAATGGCTTCATGAGGTCTTTCACCATTAAAGCTGACCTGTAAAACTCCCCATTCCTGGTTTACTGTGGCCTCAGTACCTGGGGAGGGGGTCTCTCTCTCTTTTTCATATCTAGACATTCCCTTTACTTCTCCACAAGTTCTTTACATCTTTGTCGGAAAGGAGTGATTCCCCTGAGACAGGTGAGAAAGAGCTGGGCAGCTGAGTTAGGCAACAGATGAGTATATGCCTTCAATCTGTCCAGTCTGTATGACTTGATGGAAATGTCTCGCTTGTTGGCAAATCAACACATTTTGACCATTTATCCAAAGAAAAATGATGTCAAACCTGACTCAAAGACTAGAAAGAAAGCCAGGCCTGATGGCACAGTCATATAATTCCAGCACTAGGGGAGGTTGCAGCCAGTGGATCACAAGTTTCAACCTAGCCTGGGCCACTTAACTACTTAGTGAGACCCTGTCTCAAAATAAAAAATAGGGGCCAGAGATAAATTGTGAGCTCAGTGTGAAAGCCCTAGGATGGGACTGAGGTTTGGAGAAAGGTCTAGAAAAAAAAAATCTAAAATGACTGAAAACTTCAAGCTTCACCATTTCCCCCGAATCTCTTTACCTTCCCAACCAAAAGAAAAAATTACAGATTTTAGCCACTCCTCTAAAATATTCACATTTCTCTTCCAGCTTCTAGTAAGTGCTGACATCCTCAACTCTACAACTTTCAGTTGGGTTCTCTCACAAAAAAGTAACCTAGCACTTAGTCCTAAAGGAGCCAGTTCATCCAGGTGCCTGAGCAGAGCAAGGAAAACACATCCAGGTTCAAAGGCACAATGGGTAACAAATCCTATTCCCATGAATTATCTCCCTGAACTCCAAAAAAGGTGTGCTATTTTAGATTCTTGCTTTGAAAGAGTAAGCCTTATAAAAATTGCTTTTTGTAAGAATCTAAGTATGCTTTGCTCGAGACAATTTTTTGGAAGTAAAAAGTAAGTTTATTTGGAGAATTATAAAGGGGAAAGTGAGACAGAAAGCAGAAAGAGCCAGGTTGCCCTCAAGGTAAAAATTTAAGAGCCAATAATATGTAGGTATATTGACTAATAGTCCCTCAAAGCTCAGTTGTAAGTGTTCACTTACCATTGACCCTGCACTCACGGTATTCTGTGAACATGATGACAGACGCCACTTTTATTTTGTTTGTTTGTTTGTTTGTTTGTTTGTTTGTTTGTTTGTTTTTGAGACAGAGTCTTGCTCTGCATCCTAGGCTGGTCCAGAACTCACTGTGGAGCCTAGGCTGGCCTTGAACTCACAGCAATCATCCTGTCTCAGCTTCCCGTGTGCTGAATGCTGGGCTTATAGATGCACCACCACACCCAGCTTATGTGGTGGTGGTGAATCAAACTCAGGCACTTAGTGCTTGACTTAGCACTTGCTAGGCAAGCTCTTTAACAGCTGAGCCATTCCTCCAGCCCCTGACAAATGCCACTTTAAGACTTGAAATCAGCATTTCCACGTGACACAGAGATTCATCACCATGAAGGTGGCATTGAGACATGTCGAAGAACTTCTTTTTTTGTTCCTTAGCATTTCTCAAACCCAAGTTGTTGTCACAACACAGGTTGTTCATGGATTTCCCAGTTTAAAAAGGAGCAGGTGATCTGACAAAGGCATTTCAAGGCACAACCTGGAACATAACAGAGATTACTATATTGCCTTCACTATCTTCTTCTCTGGGTCGTCTTGAGGTATAAGATGCAGGCTGTTCTGGATGCTGAGTTTGAGAGGCACATATGAAAAAAGAAAAGGAAAGAGGAAAGCCAAAGGCCAGCGTGCACATGGGCGCCTGGACCTAGCAGAAACCGCAGCTGCTGGGTTTCTCTGCCCCTGGCATCTTCACTGGGGAATCCACTGACACTTTGTCCCCAGCTCCACCCCAGCCAGCAAGCTCAGCTGCTCCAGGACCAGCTGATGGGCCCTGATTGCTCGTTCTATTAGATTATCTAGCCAGGATAAGGGATACTTTAATCTACATTTAATTAGATAAAAGTCAGAATCATGAAAAATGGGCTTTCAGTGGTAGCCCCAAAGGGCCTAGCAAGGAAAGGGGCACTCCACTGAGAAAGATTACATCACAAAGAGCAAAACAAGGAGATTACTATGATAAATTCACGAAATGGGGATTTGTTGGGATTTTGAACTGTCTCCCAGATATCTAAAACGATTTTTTTGTTTTATTTTGCATTGACATAACATCTGCACTTAAGGGGTGTGGTGATACAGCCAAAATCATGTGTACAATGTGTCATGATCAAATCAGAGTAATTAACTTTGGCATGTCCATAGATACTATCACTTCTATATGTTTGGGAGATTCCATACTCTTGTCATTTTAAAACGTGTAATTGCTACAGGTTAGAGGACCCCATTGTGCCCTCAACATCAGAACTCCTTCCCTCCCATCATTCTCAAGCCACGCCCCCTCCAGCCACTGTTGTTCTTCTCTGTGGGTAGACTGCAAAGCACTTGATTTCAGATGGTCCAAAAGCTTATGTGTGTGTTTTCATCTGGCCCTCATGAGCTCGCGCACAGGGTGTGGGGTCTTTCAGCTGTAGGTTCCACTACTCTGTAAGATATTTTAGTGCCTTAACTCAAATACCTGAAGTTGAAGGCCTAGTTTTCATTCTCTGGATGTTCAGCGCATTTGGGCTCCAACCATACAGGCATTGCCTTATTTTCTTACTTTTCTGTTCTCATGGAGAGGCCCCGGTGCAGTGATGCTAGCAGGGCTGTACTGAAGGGTCGTGCTTGAAGGACAAGGGGACCATTGGCTATATGAAATTTAAATAAACTTCAATACAGATTTTTTAAAATATTAAATTAAGAAAAACTATCCATCAAAAGCAATAGATCTTTCTAGAAAATACTAATGTAAGAAAGGCTTACTTCTACTAAGAAATGATAGACTAAATAAGAATATTTTTATACCACAAGACACCTTAATCTTATGAATATGAAATTTCTTAAACATTTAATAGTAAGTGAATGAATTAATAAGAACCCAAGGGAGAAAAAAAACGAGGCCAAAGATGGAAACAAAACAAAACAACACAAAAACACAGATAAGGAAGCACTACTCGTCATGTGTTCAGGCATCTTCTGGTTCCCCAGTAACCTGCAGGTTTAATTTTAGTGGCAATCCCAAAAGGCTACAACCCCAGGGAATGGTGAAGCAGAACAAAATATAAAATTATGGGGGTCAGGGGACAGGAAGGGGACCCTGACAAAGAAGAACAACCTGAATGAAGTCTCAGAAATGTACCTGAAGAATTTGCCTCTGTAAGCCAGTACTTGCACAACTTCGCTATCTAATCAGGATAGCCTCCATTTTCCTACAGATTTGTAACTTGAGCCCAAAGTGGTTTTGACTGGTGGTGTCCGCAGTTGTATCAAAGACAGATAATCTGTGGCAAAGTGCCTCTCAACGCTGGAGTCAAACCATGCCAGAGATGGAGATTCAAAAATCCAAAGTCAGAAAGCCAACCAAAACTATAAAATACCTAATCAGACCAACAAAGTTTTGAGAAGAAATTTTCAGTATTAGAAAATAATTTGTTTAAAATATTTATTTACAGAGGAAAATAATAACAGAACAGGGGGAGCAAAATGTATTCTCAGAAAAACAAAAATAAAAAGAAAGAGTGGGAGAGAAAGTGTGTGTTACTCCTAAAAGACCTTTAAAAGAAATTCCTAAAGGTTACCCTTAAGGAAAATTATCCCATAAGGAAGGTATATAATGAAAGCCAGAGTGTGAAAAAAAATTATACGTGTATGCAAATAGATCTAAACAGTGACCATTACAATAGTAATACTTATATTGTATATTTGAGGAGTTTTTAAGAAATATTATTAAAATATGAGACAATAATAGTGTACAAGTCAGTAAAAAATGTTCAAAATTAAGAATTCTTTGTACTGTTCTGAAGAAAATAAAAACTTTTAATTGGCACTGCCAGGGTTTGAATGTATTCTCTAAACATTCATGTACTAGAAACTTCATCACCAAATTCATAGGTTGATGGCAGTTGCAGGTGAAGCCTATAATTAGAATGACATCATGGGCGAGGCCATGATGGCATTAGCAACTTTATAAGAACAGAGACAGAGGCTCAAACTTGCTCCATCTCACCAGGTACTGCTGTCTACCATATTAGGAGGAGCAAGCAGGATCTCACTAGATACCACACAGTTGCCACTCCCACGCCCTCGAGCATTCTGACCCATGAGGGGACAGAGAGTGGACTGAAACAGATGATGTACTAAGGAGCGGGAAAGAGCAGTTCACCTGCAACAGAAGTGTACTTTATCACTGCTGTTGTTTAGAATTCATAGTATGTAACAATAAAATGCGGATAGGCTTCTCCTCAGATTTACTGACATTTTAAAGTTCTCTACAAATAATTCTAACTATACCTGTATTCAGGGCAGACTATTCCATTCACTACTACCCCTGACACAACTATTTAAAACACTGACATTTCAAATGTAACTATTAAAAAAATAGATTTCACAATTTCTCTACAAAAAAGACTAAGATATGGAAGATGAGAAAATATTAACACAAACATTCAAAAAATAAGAAAGGAGCAGAGAGTGAAAAAGTGGACAAATACATATGTCATTTATCATTTAAATAACTCCCCTAGTAAATGAACTAGAGGGAAGGGACACAATGCAATGGAATAACACTTATTTAATGATTCATTAATTCATCAACAGTCATTTAATGATTCATTAAATATCATTCATGAACAGAACCAAAAAACACCAAAATCTGGGAAGCTCTGAACAGATTTTTTTCAATAAATAAAATGTAAGGAGAAAAGAAAGATCAATGTTCTCAAGAGATCTATAAATAAATAGCAATATGTGAATTTTATTTACATCCAGATTCATACAATGAAGTTAAAAATACTGTGAGACAATTAGAAACTCCATCACTGACCATACGACATTAAGGATTTGTTAATTATTTTTGGATGTGATGGCGGTTTAGTGGTTATGTTTTTCTAATTCTTTTTCCCCTAGTTTTAACAATTGATGTGATTTACAAATTCTGCTTTTAATAAACAGAAAGGTGCAAATGTTCACCTCTGAGCCAGCAGAGTGCATGACACTTTTTGATATTTATCTGTCAGATTTCATCTTCCTGTAGTTTGTAATACTCCTTCTCAAATGCTTTGTTGTAATTCAAAGGTGATCTTATCCATGATTTTTGCATACATATGATCTTAAGAATTTCTTAACTGTTTTTGACATCTTGAGCTATGATGTAGAGGAAGAAGTACATAAAATAAAAGTACTGGATGATGGATCACATAACAAGTCATTATAGCAGTTATCAGATCAATAGTCCCCGACTCAACACCAAGGAAGAGAACACAATGACTAGCTACTGTCTTACTTACCTTTTCATTGCTATGACTCAACACCTCACATCCACAAACTAAGAGAGAAAAAGTTTATTTTAGCTCAGTTTCAGAAGGTCACGGTCCTTTCGTGGGCAGCTGGCAAGTGGAAGGACATTGAAGAGGCAGAGGCGAAGGCAGCTCCTCACGGCACTGCAAAGAGGAAGCCAGGTCAAGTCCAGTCAAGTGAAGTTTGAGAAGGAAGGCAGGAAGCGGCACACATCCTTCCAGGCCCTATCCCTCTGGTCTGGCCTCAGTGTCCTCCCCCACCACATGCCTGTAATCCAATCCACATGCCTGTTCTAACCACACACCTGCAACCCACATGCCCACAATGCCCCCTCCAGCCAGGCCCATCTCCTAACAGCACACAGCCCCACAGATAACCCACAGCATCTAAAAAAGTGACGTTTCTGCAGGACACTCCAGATCCACACCACAGTAGCTACACACCTTTCATTTGCTCTTTCCTGCTCACAAATCTAATTTTACCTTTTAGAAAATTATATCTATGTACTCAGTATTCTGTAACGATTTTTTAAAATATTATATTTGAGATTTGTCATTTCTTCATTTCCTCTCTGAGCAAAGTTTTTAAAATTTTCTTTATCTCCATCTCTAATTCCCCTTTCGCACTTTTTCTCAAACCCATTCATCACAATATTTTCTTCTCAGCCCTCTCTGCTTCTCACGATCAACAGCGACATTATCTTAATTACTTCAGTCGTCCGCCACCACTGTTCACCTAACTTCACCGCATGGTAGCCTTGTCAACATGGCTGCTCTTTTCTTCTTGGGGCAGTTCCTTATTAACTTCAGGAACATATGACACTTTTGATTTTCCTTCTAATTCATCGCCTCCCCTTTCTGTCTTCTTTGCTGGTCTCTCCTCTGAAACCTTTTAACCTTGAAAAGCCTTAAGACTGAGTCCTTGAAGCTGTTTCCCCTCTATACTCTATAAGATTTCGTGACCGTCTCGATGTTTGTACACTGATAACTCAAAAATTGATAACGCAAGTCTTAAGCTCTTTCCCCAAAATCCCCACTTCTACTGCCCACTCAGCAACTCCATGGATGTCCCGTAGGCAATAAACATCTTCATTTTTTTCTCAGGATTGAGGATTGAACACTGAGCCTGAGGCCTTCGCCGTAAGCTACCTTTCTAGTCCTTTAATTACCTCATTTTGCAACAAGATCTTGTTAAGTTGCTAAGTTGACCAGGATGTGCTCAAATTCACAATATGTATGCTTCAGTTACAAGTGTGCACCACCATCCCTCGTGGAATCTTCATCTTATATTATAATGATACATATATTTATATATACTAAATAAATGTATGTATAATATATCACATAGTACTAATATTTATTTGCATATATATATATATATATACTACACGTACACATGTTATAAATTTTAGAACTTTATATCTACATATACTATACAAATACTATACAAATAGAAATCTTTATATACTATACAAATATATATTATATTGTTATAAATACAGATTTGGAGAGTTTCAAGATTACAGAAACTGTCAAAATATATTGCATTCTTACTTTTAAGATATTCTTCTATGTGCCTAATATAAATCTACTTGCTTAATCCCTACAACAAATTGTAAGTAGGTGTTATCATTTTTATTATTATTATTTTACAAATTAAGAAAAGACACATCAAGAATCAGCCACCTTTCCAAGATCTCTCAGCTAATAATAAAGCCTCACATGTCTCTGCAGTGTTAAATGTATATTTTTATGTAACTCATTAATATTTCTTTCTTTTTTATTTAGTTTTTAGTTTGTGAAAGTTATTTCTCCGTGGTTGTTCTAATCTTCCTAGAGAGAAGGTTTTTACACACTGTATTCAGACAAATGCAGAACTAAAAATGTAGTTCTACACCAATCAGAACCTGAAGGAATGAGGGGGACCCATTCCTGCTGTGAGCACAAGTCTTACCTGTCCTAAGCTCGGAGGACAAGCAATTCTGATTTAAAAATATATGGTGCTAAATGGCACATTTAAATGGTTTGTCCTAGACTAAGATGTAGTAACAGACTGGGCCATCCATTATGGACCTCATCAAAATGTCAGTTGTTGGCTAGAGAACCAGATGCAATCAAATGAATTATTTGGACCCAATTGAAACAAGTCATCTGCATGGCTTGAATGAACAAGTGGAGCCTCGAATACAATTTCAGCTCCTTCAAGTCCACCTCCAGAAAACAAGGAAAACAAGAAAATCAAAAAAGATGATCATATACAAGCAGAAACGTGTAATATTCTAGAATATATATATATATATATATATATATGAAGCCATAATTTACATATATGTATATATATATATATATGCTTCTGTGCCCTACCTCATAAAAATGTGATTTATTCTTATTTAGATAATAGATAAATAAGTATAGAGAGCACATCAGATATATGCTAGTGTGACAACTGTGATCATCACACTATTATTCTATACTATAATATAATAATATTAAAATGAGATAAATATAATTCCCTTATATTGAAGCAAACAAAAATTAGGAAAATGTTTTGGTTAAATCTGGTCAAGACCTTGCATGGAAAGATTAAATATTATAAAGATTTCGGTTTTTTCTCAGGATAATTTAGAAGTTTTATTTGTCCTGGTCAGTTTCGTGTTGACAAGGCCACAGTTCCCATTTATTCACTTATTGATGCTGAGTTAGGTGTTGCTGTGAAGCATTTTGCATGTTTGGTTAAAACCCATACTTCTTTATTTTAAATGGAGAGATAATCTGAGAGGACCTGATTCAAATAAATAGAAAGCTCTTAAGAGGTGGGCTTGGTTGTCCTGGAAAGGTGCGCAGAAGCTTCATACTTCAGAGTTATCTCAATGGCCTAGTCTATGAATTTGCATTTCCTCACCAGCCCCCTTAATCACATCCACCAAGAAGTAAATCTCCTACTCTGCATCCCTGAATGTTTCTGTTTCTCAAGTCAAACCCTGACTCATCCAGATTGTGGTAACAACCATGGTTGAACAGACAAACAGAATCTTTAAAATGAGTTTTCTGAATTATTTCTAAGTTTTGTAGAATTGGCTAGCTAATCTGACTATATTTAAAATCTCAAATGATTCTATATCGTGCCATAATGTGGCTGCACGGACACCAGAGTATCACTGTAACTGCTCCTAATCAAGTACAGGATCAATTTCCTATGACTGCCACAACGAATTCCTAAAACAATAGAAACATGTTCTTTCACACAGTCTGGGAGGCCATTGTGAAATCAAGACATCAGGAGGGCCACGCTGTTCTTGAAAGCCAGAGGGGGGCTTCTCTGCCTGCCCCATGTCTGGCAGTTGTCAGCAATCCGTGGCACTCCTTGACTTGCGGACACATCACTCTAATCTCTGTCCCTACCATCACGTAGATTTCTCCTAACTGAACTGGAAGGGAGACAGATGAAATTAGAGCTTCAGATTTCCAGTTCAAGTGCTGCATTGATAACCGAAGGTCTGTAGCTAATCTGAAGGCAGCTCTTCACTTCCTGTAGCCACAGAGCTGATTCTGAAAAGCAAACCCAGAGTCTCTTCCTGAAAGTGGCTTCACTACAATGCAAAGAGCTCTGAGCCTTTTGGGTACCTTTTGATAGGGGGAAGTAATTTGATGGGAAGCAAGATAAAGTGGCACAGAAGCATGTGATTATATAACCCAGTGAGCAGGGATTTCTAATCCCTAAATGCTTCCACATTGTCTTTGTAGCAGAAGCAGCTCTTCTACTGCTGCCTATGGAAGTGAGCCTTCCTTTACCTGAATCCCTCCTCCCACACACTCCACAGCTATTTTTTAAGGTGCTGTGGATGACCCATACCTCCTAGATTTGCTAGTGCATTCAAATCCCAGGAGTGCCTGAATGTGATCTATAAATTATGGTTCATGCTAAATGAGCTGCATGATTTTTTTTCCCACTTTTACAGACATAAATTGGAAGAATGTATGTGGAAATTGTTCTTAGAGACATAGTATTACTTTGGAAGGAACATCTATTGGACTAGACTGAATTTACAGATAGGTACAACTTAATTAAAGATTCCAGATTCTGACCTTCGTAGGAATGGTAAAATTATCTTTTTGAAATGTTGTGGTCTAAAACACCCACATGCACACACACATATAAAGAGAGAGATAATGATATGTGTGTGTATAATATATATATTGAGAATAGAAATAAACAGACTAGTAACACTTTTCCAAGTTGGTAGAAAACCAAAAGTTTCTGGAAGAACAAATATGTAGAACTACATTTTTAATTCTTGCACTTGGTAAAATAAATTGTGTAAAGGAATCCAGTGAAATCCATACAGGCATGGTCAATCCATTCAATCCTGTATTCAGGTCTTGATGGGAATGCCCATGTTGGGCTGTGACTAAAGAGCTGGGTTCTATTATCACAAAACAAAGAGCACAAAGTGGCAGGGGGAGATACACGTGGGACCCACCGGAATGAGAAGTCTTCAGATATCACGTGATGCATCATTGAGTTGGGAAGTTTGGTCGCCAGAGGCCTCAACTTTGTCTCAGAAAGCTCCCATTGCAAGTGTTTCAAAGGTTTTGTTCACAGCTAACGTGTCTCTCAAGTTGTAGAACAGACAAACTCAAATTCATGTGGTAAGAAAGAACACAGGAGAAAAACTGCTTATTTACAGGCATATACTTTATTTTATTGAATAATTTGGACAATATTACATAACTAAGAACAGAAAGGAGAAAAGAAAAGAGATATTGCAGATAGAGAAGAAAAAGCAGAACAAAGAGAAAGATGAGAGGTTGTGGCGGCGACTGACCTGAGCTGCAGGGCGGAGCAGTGGCCTGGAGACCTACTCAAGCTTTGGGACCAAGCATATTTTTAATGAGATGGCACCTACTAGTTTAAGAGCCTTTCAGATGGAAAGACATGAAACATTTCCACCCCCCACAAAAAAAGATATAAATTGTACCCAAAACCCCAGGTGAAGGAACACCCAGGAAGCAAAGACTAAAAGCCTGACCAAAAAAATGCTACTGGCAGCTACAGCTCAAAGGCCAGGCGGCCGCCTAGGAGCAGCACTGCTTCTTGCAGCCGCACTTCTGCTGGCAGCAGCACTTCTGCTGGCAACAGCCCTTCCCACAGCCAGAGCCACAGGAGCGACGACAGCAGCGGCGGTAGCAGCAACTGCCACAGCCACAGCCACCACAGCCACAACCACAGCCACTACAGCCACAGCCACAACCGCTACAACCACAGCCA
>PVKB01006963.1:0-47046 GCA_004027205.1 Ctenodactylus gundi | reverse complement strand
TATAGAACAGTACAGCCTACAGTGCTGAACTCATGCAAAATTCCATATACTTGGAAAACCATGCAGCACAGTTTTCTCTTGGAACAAAACGACATGTGAATCCATAGGGGAAAACATGCCAAATGCCTTTCCCGTAGCTCGTGATGTGAAGTTCATGAGAAAACACTGAAAAGGAGGATCACGGGGAGAAATTGGAGACGCCTGAAAATTTGATATTTTGATACAATGTACTATTTCAAAGGAGCTGTGTGTACTTAAAGATAACTACCTAAAAACCCAGACATAAAGCAATGTATTGGATGTAAACAAGCAATATGTAGAAAAGAGGAGCTCTACTCCTCACAGAGAACAACACTGGAGGAAGAGTTTTATCTGTTCCCTGCGCAGATATACCTATGTGTGCAATTTTGTATGCACTGTTAAACTCTTGATGAAAGGTGAGTACAGAAACTTTGGCAAAAAAGAGGAAATACAAGAACCACCTCTCCTCTGCTTGCTGAAATGAAAGTTTTATTGAGCTGCTGAACTGATTGTACAGACATCATTATGGAGGTCATGCAGAAAAGACTTCCAGGACATGATGTAATTTCAAAGAGCAGTGTAACTAGATTCTTGTATGGATAAGAGCACAAGTGGAAACAGAGCAATATTCCAAAAGAAAATGATGAAGATCAGCCACATAATGGGAGCTATCTACAGCAGACACAAGTAGTCCGGAAAACCAAGAGCAGGTCCAGTCAGAAACGTACGTGTGTCACGCAGGCAGAGGTAGAATTTCTTCTTACAGAAAATATGATGTTCTCAGGAATGGAGATTTATCAGAGGGTTTTGGCCCTACAGGCTTAGAATATGTACTTCACGGGAAAGAAAAGAAAGACATAAATTCCATAAAATTCAAAAGCATTGGAAGGAATTTCCATGTACAGTCAAGTAATCAAGGCCCTCAGAAAGTTGGCCACTTATGTCTGAGGAGAGTATCTGCATGACTGTCGTTGAGACTACGGAAATCAGAAAAGATTTCCACAAGGGCTCAGAGTGTGATAAAAGGTGACAGGCTTGAGGCCACCGATCAATCTTTCTGGAGGTTTCTCTGCCTATGGTCCCTAAAGTGAGAAGACTTGCCTCCCAGTCCTGCTCCTTTCAGACTCTAGGGAAATTACACTGCACCTGTGCATGAAGGGCATTCCGAAGCGGCAGTGATGCCACCATGAGGAAGCAGAAATTGCTCTTTTCTTCTCTAAGGCTCCCTTGTCCTTGTGGTATTATCAGTACTCAGAAAGAAGAGTCAGGCAGGGATCAATGTAAGTTGTGATGTCAGAGGCCAGGTTGCAGCATCAAGGAGTGCAAACCTTACCTTTTCAGATGTCTCTTAGCTACATTCTGATTCGTTTAATGGCAAGATTCACACATGAATGTCAGTGAGTAAATTTTCTACATGCATGTCAGCAAGCAAGTTTCATACATGTGTGTCATGAATTAAGATTCACACATTGATGTCACTAATTAAGACTGAAGACATCACACACTTCTTTCTAAGATTGTTCTTGGATGGGTTGTTTTTGCTGTGCTAGGAGTTGAACCCTGGGCCTTGACACTGAGCTACAGAGTTACATAAAACATATTATACATTTTATGATTATTCTTTTTCCATTCACCTTTTATATCAATTTAATCATCAACCAGTTGAAAAACTCAAAGAGAACAGAGGTAAAAATTTGCCTCTCTTACATAATAGAAATGTTTTGATTTACCCCATTTTATTTGTATGTATAAGCACAAAATTTAAGGTTTACAATAGAGTTGAGCATTTTGTGCACATACGTATCTTGTCAAGGTGACAAGGACTTTCCTACTCTCCTTTTGTCCCTAACCCTACCCACCTCTCCTTCCCTCTCCACCCTACGCCCCTGGTTCACTTTGTTTTTCATTTTAAGTTCCATGAGATAGTTGTGATCTGGGTCTCTCATATCAGAGAGACCATTTGATGTTTCACCTTCTGCTTCTGACTCACTTCACTAAGCATGATGGTCTCAAGTTTCTTCCATTTGCCTGCAAAAGCCTCCACGTTGTTGGATTTTATAGATGCACAGTATTCCATTGTGTATAAATACCACAGTTTGTGTATCCACTGGTCTGTTGATGGGTATTTTGGTGACTTCCTTATTTTGGCTGTCATTAGTTGTGCTGCTATGAACATGGGTACACATGTACCTCTGTTATGTGTTGGTGGGAATGTAAATTCGTACAACCACTCTGGAAAGCAGTATGGAGATCTCTCAAAAGAATGTTTTGATTACTTTAGCACCTTCATAACACTAATTTTTTGAATTACCTTGTTTAATTAAAAGGAACTTTTGATAACTCATTATTTTAGCTTTGAATATATAGGCAATATTAGGGATAAAGTAGGTTTTTACTAAAAGTCCATTATTTTCCAAATGGCATCCATTTTTGGGGGAAGTTTTAATATGCAATACTAAAATGAAAAAGAAACATTTAGAAATGTTTATAAGCATTTTAAAACTAAAAATTTAACTTAGCAGTCTTTAAATTCTTCCAGATTCTATTTTGTTTCCACGAAATATCCAAATCTAACTGAGCTTTCTTTCCACAGGTGTCAAGCTATCTTAGGATACAGAACAAGAACACTGAATGAGCAACTGGTGAATCAGCTGCTTACGTCTCTCTCTCTCTTCATGAATAGCTAGCAGTCACTCTCAAGATATTAGGGGGTGAGGTAAACCAGATTTTTGGATAATTTGGTGTCTCAAACATACATAGAAACACACAGAAAAATACCCACAGTGATGGTAGTATCCCTGTGGCTTTGTTATAAATGGATATAAATGTTCTTGCAAAATGTTTCTGCCTCTGGCCATTAGAGAACATAACCCGGTTGTCATAGAAACCAGAAAATCAGCACAGCAGTCTTAGTTTTACATTAGCTTTCCACAGTAAATGAGGGGTACAAATTCGTTCTCAGAATGAATACAATCAATGAATAAATGAATGCCATATTAGAAAAGCACCTATCAGTTACCCCTAAATCGTCATTGAAGTAAAGTGAAAGAATTTTTGAAGCAATGATTAAAGTGAAAGAAGGTGTTTAGTCATCATGGGTTTTCTGTCAAACACATCAACCTGGGCTCAGTATCTGGTACTGACCTCCACAGAATATAAATCAACAGATTCTTGTGTTGAAATGAATCACAAAATGAGTACATCTCAAAACCTCTCCCAAACCTCGTATGAATGAACAATCAATGATTCCAGATGACATGGCTTACAGAGTTCACATTTCTTTCTTTGCATCTCATCCTCACAGTCAGAGGTTTGCATCATAGCTCAGTGAGTTACATATGACTCACAATGCTAGAACTGGATGAGTAGGGTAGAACAAAAACTATTAGCAACTGGATATGGGAATGACACTAATAAAGTCCCACACCCTGAATAGTATGTGAAAATAATTTTTTTTCTCTGCTCTGAGAACCAACAAAATTTTCTGCAGAAAGAAACAAAATTTCTGGAGTTTACATTAATGGTTGTTGGTTAACAACTGATGTACATGATTATAGTAGCCCCAGAAGTATAAGGCCATGTTTATCCTAACCCTAAGGCCATATCCAAAGAGGAGGAGAAAATTTAATGAATACCAACTCTTCAGATACAGTACTGAGAAGCTACCTGGGCTATGGACACGGGTCAGTTTTGGGACAAATGGTTATGAAAATTATAGGATGAGGATAGTGATCCTATGAAAGATATGCTGAATTCTAGTGCTAGGACTAAATAACGTAGACTCACGTTCCTTCCTCCTTGCCTCCAGATACCACAGGGATAATTCAACGGACAGTCATAAAAGACTGAAGGCAGAGGAAAGAAACTGACAATCTAGGAAACCCGGGACTTGATGAAAGATCGCCAGTGTGATATCCTTGGGCTTTCATATTATTTCACACACATACGTGCACACACACACAGACATATGTATATATGAATGGCATATTACCATTAATCCCCTTTGAAATAATCATTGTTTTCAGTGATAAGCCATATGTGAATGATACGTTGTCATTTATCAGTGAAAGGACTATTACCATTAATCCCTCTTGAAATGTTCAAATTACCCCTCTCACTTTGCATACATATACCCCATCACTTTTGGCAATGTTTCTTTACTGTAATACATTTTTAAAAATTTTCATTGCCATTTATCAATCATCCCTTGTATCTCCACATGGAAAACACCAACAGGTAGAGAAGGAAAAGTAAGCAAGAAATGCACATGCTTTTTGGCAAAGGAATTGAATTTAAAAAGAAAGGACATTAGCAAATACCTAATAGAAAGATCTACTCTGCCCAACGACTAAGTCAGTAGGGTCCTGATTCACCTTCACAGCATAGCCAGCAAAGGCCAGCCAGGAATCCATTGTACATATTATACATGGAACAGTGGCAGCTCAGATAGTTAAAGCACTGGGAACACGGTCTATTTTTGCATAAACCTCTGCTCAACGCACTGGAGACACTGGTGGTGCCTGCAGAGACTGGGTGGAACAGAGCCAGTGTGAAGTCAACCAGGACAGCTACAGGTACAAGCTCTAGCATTTACAAGTTAGACCTAAATAATTTGGTAACTTATCAATTGAAATGGAATATTTATGTAAGATAAAGAAGTCATTAAAATAACGGTCAAAATGTCTAGGGTTGAATTACTGATTATCTCAAAACCATGGAGAACAATTGATGACTTACTAATTGAAATTAGCCAGACATAGAAAGTCAAATATTGTAGAAAATATCAATTTTATGTGTATTCTCAAAAAATTGGACTCGTGGAAACAGGAATAGAGTGGTAGTTACCAGGTGCTGGAGTGTGGAGGATGAGGAAATATTGGTTTAAGGATATAAAACTTTACAAGATAAATAAATTCTGGGGATTACTTAGGACAAGATAAATATGAGCCTGTCATTTTAGGGATATGTTGTTCCCCAGGCAATGGTGACACCTACATACTATGTATTTCATGTGCATACTACCATCTCCTTGGCCCTTACCTATTCTCTTTGCTTCTTGGCTGCCATGAGGTGAATACCTTATGTGTATCACAACTTTCTGCCTAGTTTTCTACCTCACCTGAGATGCATAATAGAACCAGCTGACCATGGACTGAAACCATCAAAAACCGTAACACGAAGTGAAACTTTTTAAATTTGTTTTCCTCAGTCATTTGGTCACAGTGGTGAAAAGATGACTAACACAATTGTCAAGCTCTATAAGATAGAACAGCCATGAAGAAAACTATTTGTTACTTTTGTTTATGCAGGAAATCATAATATCTGAAGATAAAGGTAGTAAACCTATTTGTCACTATATTTTATCTCTTATTTGCCTTGTTACAATACTAGAGCATCAGTATGGTGTTAATTATGCATGGTGAGAACACAGATCTTTGTGTAGTGCCCAAATTTAAGGGGAAGGTATTTAGCCTTTCATCAACATTTTTATCAGTACCCATTACCAATTTGAGAAAGTGCCTTTTTATTCCAAAATGTTAGATTTTATCACAAATTGATGTCGAATTTTATAAAATGATTCTGTAGTGATTGAAAACACATGTGTGTGTGTATGTGTGTGTGCTTAGGTGTACATGTGCATCTATAGTGCTATGAGACATTGCATTAGAGTCATACACCACATAACAAAATTTCAGTTGACATTGGACTATATATAGAAGAGTGGTTTCGTGAGTTTATATCAAGTTTCTGCAAGCATACTACTCTATGATAGTTCCACAATGACAGAATTGACGAGCCACACATTTCTCAGAATGTAACCTACTTGTTAGATGATGAATGATTGTGACTGACCTTTGAATTATTGGCTAATGTTGGATTCTTAAGTAGTTTTTATTTGTTGATGATATGCTGTCATTTTTTTGAGACAAGGTCTCACTCTGTAGCCCAGGTTGGTATTGAACTTACTCTGAAGCATGAGCTGGCCTTGAACTCACAGCAATTCTCCTGCCTCAGCCTCACAAGTGCTGAGATTACAGACATGCACCACCAAATCCAGCTTATGTGGTGCCTGGAAATCAAACCCAGGACCTTGTGCTTGCTAGACAAGCACTCATGGTGATCTATGCCCCCGGCCCAATATGTTATGGTTTTCTGTATTTGCTAATATTAGCTAATATTTTACTGATATTTGTTAATATTTTGTTAAAGAATTTGCATCTACATTGATGAGAATATTGTTCTCTAGATTTCACTTCTTGTAATATTTTTGTTTCTTTGTGCCTTTCAGCAAAAATCTATTCTAAGATGTGAAGTAGAATTTTCTGTTCTTTTTGCAGAAAATTGTGTACAGAATGGCTAATATGTATATCTTCTCTATTTCATAGTGAAGGCATCTATAGTTTTTATTAATTACAGGATTTTACTGGTTAGCACTTTTAACAGATTAGTGCTATTAAGGTTTTACTTTTCTTTTTAAGTAACTTCTAGAAGTGTCTCTCTTTAGTTTTGTAGAGGTTTGTTTGGTAGTACTAAATATGTCCTATTAATAAGTGACTCTCACACTTTAAAAAGATTGTTATGCATTTTGTTGGGTGATATACTCAATAAATATCAATTAGGTCAGTCATGTGATAGATTATTCTAAATTTTCAAGTTTACATAAACCACTTATTAATTACTGATATTATGGAATTAAAATCTCCAATTATAGTTGCATATTTTTATTGCTCCTTTAATTTCTATCTTTTTTCCTGCTTGATGTATTTTGAAGCTCAGTTTTTAGGCGCATGTTCATGTATGGTATTTTGTTTTTCTTGATTGAGTGGCCTTTTTATCATTGTTATGTCCCTTTTTGCCTTGTTAGTATTTCTTGTTTTGAAAGCTGATTTTTTTTTTATGCACTTCAGAAATCTTTAAATTTCATCTTGTGGTATCCTTTTTCTATAATTTTAGTTTACAGAAGGACATTATACAGAAGCATATAATTGATCTATAAAAATTATAAGCATTTAAATTATATAAAAAATTTTAAAATAAAATATGATGTATTTGTAAAGCTTTCATTATTATTTAATAAACAGCCCTTATGAATAGCAATCTCTTGATAACGTAGTGAAGATTAGATTTTTCCACAAATATATTCTTATGCATATGATTGCAACATACAATAAATACATTCAACATGGAGAATTGGTGCATATATATATATATATATATATATATATATATATCATCTTAATCATTTTTATTTTCTGTTATGTTTTGGATCTGGGATGTTGGGATGTCCCCCCAAAATTCCAGGTATTTGGATATTGTGGAATACTTATGGAACCATTTGCTGTTAAGAGGTGGGGCCTGGTCTCTGGGGCTTGACCTGGAAGGGGCAGGACACTGAGATTTGACCCTGAAGCCAGATCAATGGTACATGAATTAGAAGAGTGTAGGCTAGCCTCATGATTCCTTGATCACTTGGCTTCTGTTTGCCATGCTGCACATAGCAATTCCTCCTGCTAGGCATCTACCATGTGCTTCCACCTTTGCCAGGTGCCTATGGATGGACTGAAACCTTCTGAAACTGTGACCTGAAATAAATCTTTCCTCCCATAAATTGTGGTTATTGGGTACTGAGTCCTAGCAATTAAAAAGTAACTAAGATATTTCCTTTTCTTCTTCCCACCCTCTTGTAAATCCCTTTCTCTAGATCTCCTTCTTATCTCCTCAAGGTCAACCTCCCTGTTTCCTACCATCCCTATGTTACTTGGCTTTTTACATTATTTTTACTTTGGGTTTCTCATATAGAAGAAACTATGTGATAATCTTCTGTGTTTGATTTATTTTTCTTAGCATAGTCGTTTCAAAGTGTGCCAGTTTTTCAACAAATAACTCAATTTTATACTTCTTTATTGCAAGATTAGTACATCCCTGTGCTCCACATTGTATTTACCCAATCATCTGTTGGTGAGCATCTATAGGCTGCTTCTAAGATTCAGCTATTTTGAGTTGTGCTGCTTTAAACATATATGTGCATGTATCACTATAAAATAATGTCCTCTGAAGAGAAAACCAACAGAATGGGAAAAATTTTTGCCGCCTATACCCAAGTAGGAGCCTAGTAATAAAATACATAAAGAGCTCAAAAAATGGACCCTTGAAAAGCAAAGATGAGATTTAAAAATGGGCCACAGAAATGAAGACAATTCTCAGATGAAGAAATTCAAATGGTCAGTAAATACATAAAAAGATGTTCCACATCCTTAGTCATTAGAAAAACGCAAATCAAAACATCACTAAGATATCATTTAACTCCAGAGAAAATGGCCTATATCAAAAACTCAAACAGCAATTGATGCTGGCAAGGCTGTGGGGAAAAAGGAACCCTCTTACACTGCTGGTGGGATTGTAAACTGGTGCAACAGCTATGGGGGACAGTATGGAATTTCCTTAAAAAGCTGAAAATAAATACCCCTTTTGTTCCAGTGATGCCTCTTCTGGGAATCTTCCCAGAAGAGTTAAAAGCATCATATAACAGAGATACATGCAAACCCATGTTCATAGCAGCACAACTAACAATAGCTAAATGTGGAAGACACCAAAAAACCCATCAACTGACCAATGGATGTAAAAAAATCATGGTATATGTACACAATGGCGTACTACTCATATATAAAGACAGGTAGGTTTGAGGTTTTTGTAGGTACGTGGATGGACCTTGAGACCATCGTGCTCAGTGATGTGAGTCAGATGCAGAAGGTTAAATATGAATTGATTTCTCTAGTGTGAGAAACCCAGAATACAGTGATTTCATAGAACTAAATGAGAAGGATAGCAGGAATTGGGGGGATGGAGAGGACATGGGAGGGTTACAAAGGGAGAAGGGAAGGGTTGGTAATACTGACTTGGCATATATGTGCACAAAATACTCAAGTTCAATGAAAACATTATGTATCACATATACATATATTAATAAAAATGGGAAAATAAAATAATGCCTGTAACTATTTCAGAATGAAGCTAAGAGTAATAGCTGTGTCAAATGAAATTTGTTTTCAGATTTTTTTGAGGAATTCACACACAGATTTTTATAGTACGTGTACCAGTTTACAACCCTACCAACAATATATAAGGATTTTTTCCACAACTTTACCAGCATTAGTTTTCTGAGTTCTTGATGATAGCTGTTCTTTCTGTAGTAAGATGTAATCTCAGTGCTGTTTTGATTTGCATTTCTCTAGTGGCTAAGGATGCTGAACATTTTTTAAGATGCTGAATATTTTTTTCACACACTTTAGTGGACATTTGTACTTACTCTTCTGAAAAGTGTATATTCATTTCAATTGTCCATTTTTATTGGGTCTTTTATTTTGAGGAGTCAAATTTTTTGAGTATTTGTATATTCTAGATATTAGTCCCCATCTGAGGAATATCTGAAAAATGTTTTTCCCATCTGGTCAGTTCTCTCTGCACTCTGTTGATTGTGTCCTTTGCAGTGAAGAAACATTTTAATTTAATATAACATCATTTTTGATTCTTGATGGTTTTTTTTCTTGTGCAATATATATTCTGTTGAGAAATTCCTTGCATGTGCCTATGTTTTCAAGGGTTTTGCCTAATTTGTTTTCCAGCAGACCCAGTTTTTCTGTTTTAATATCTAAGCCATTCATCCCTTTTGACTTGATTTTAGTTCAGTTGAAAGATAAGGGCCTAGATACATTCTTTGGAGTGTGGATAATGAGTTTCCCCAGAACCATTTGTTAAAGAGGCTATCTTTCCTCTAAAGCATGTTTGTGATCCCTCTGTCAAAGATCAGACGGCTTAAGATGCCTGGGGCTGTTTATGCACCCTTGATCCCCCTAAGTGCTGTTGTGCCAGCCCCATGTGGGTTTTCTTACTGTTGTTTTGTGACATATGTTCTCACACAGGATTGTGTTATCTCCTGATATTTGTCTTATTGCCTATGTTGAGTCTCTTCTTGTTCCATAGAAATATTTGGATTTTTTTCTAGTTCTGTGGAGAATGTTGTTTATCTTAGTTGGAATTCCATTGAATCTACATATCAATTTTGGTAATATGACCATTTTGATAATATTGTGTCTACCTATCCAGGAGCACGGAATATCTTTCCATTTTCTACTATTCTCAATGTCTTTTTAAAAGGGTATCACAGTTTTCATTACAAAAAAAAATTAACTTCCTTGACTAGGTTGATTCCTAAGTATTTAATTATTTCTTGAAGTTAGTGCAAATCAGATTGTTCATCTGATTGTTTTCTCAAGGAGTTAGTTCATTGTTGACATACAGGAATGCCGTTGACTTTTATGTATTGATTTTGTATCCTGCCATCTTGTTAAATTTGTTTATGAGTTCTAAAACTCTTCTGGAGGAATTTTTAAGGTCTTCTACATAAAGGATTATATCATTGGCAAATAAAAACAGTTTGACTTCTTCCTTTCTGATACACACCCTCTTTATTTCTTTCTTTTGCCTCATCGCTCTAAGGCTTCACATACGAAGTTGAATACAAGTGGTGAAAGTGGGCATCCTTGACTTGCTCCCGGTTTTACAGGAATTGCTTTTACGTTTTCCAATTTAGTATAATGTTTGCAGTAGATTTGTCATAAATGGCTCTTGTCAATTTGAGGTAAGTTTCTTCTGTACCTAAAATTAAACCTCATATTTTCCTATGCTAATTAGTTCAATCACATGTCAATTGGCTTAATTCAATCCAGATAAACGTAAGCAAAATGTTTTCTCGTCTATAATTCTGTCCAATAACTTACCCTAGATTTCCCAATTAAAACTGTTTTAAACTTATTAAGTAGAATATTTTGTATCCTAGAATCCCAAATAAAATGAATGTTTCATTATACTATGTAGGCAGATTTACATAAAATTCATCTGAAGACAATTGCTTTTTAAAATGGTTTTATTGAGATATAATTAACATATACTACCATTTACCCTTTTAAAGTATACAATCCAAATACTTTTTAATTTGTTCAGTGTTGTTCAGCTGAATTTAGAATTTTAGAACATTTTGTATTTCAAAAAAGGAACTCAATAACTATTAGTTCCTTTTTCTCTCCTTACCACCTACCCTCACCATTCCCAAACCCTAGCTAATTGCTTATGTTTTCCCTCTATAAATTTGCCAATTCTGAAGATTTTTCCTCATAATTGTATTTATACACTCTTTGACATATCTCCTCTTGCCTCTCTCCCCCTATACACCCAAATTTCTGGTAACTGTCATTCTATTTTCTATTCCTATGAAATCAGTTTTTGTAGATTCTTTACATGAGTGAAATCAGGTACTACTCGACTTTTTGTACTTGTTTTACTTACCCTAATATAATGCTGTAGGTAGGTTCATCCATGTTGTTGTAAATGACAGAATTTCTTTGATCAAATAGTATTCCTTGTGTATATATTGATACATCGCATTTTCTTTATTATTCATCTATTGATGGTCACTTAGACCGAACTGATTGCTTTTGAAATATACTTCCCATTTAGAAATATCTCAGGCTACAACCCTTGTTCCATATTTCCACCAAAGAAAAGAAGTGACAATGTCCCTTTAAGGAAAACCATACAGAAAGAGCAATACACTCTCTGTGTCTAGTACAGTAATTTTAAATTTTCAATTTTTGTCTAAAATAGTCCTCAAAATTTTAGAAATGGAATAGCACACAAAAAGTTTATTTCCTGCATTTCTCTTGTGCTTATCATCTGTATTATATCCTCCTGGAAAAATTGTGGGATTTGAATTGCCTTTTCTTCCTCTCTTTCTTAAGTCAATGCCACAGATATGTTGAATATGTCTTTACATTCCCAAGATCAGAACCAATTTAACAATAAGATGAATGCCAGCACTTGGTACCAAAATGTTAGCCTTATCATCAGTCACCAATAATGCACAGCCAAACTTCAACTACTTCCCCCTTGAATTAGACACATTTACTTTTCCAGTATCTGATACTGCTAGAAGAATCACTTTGTCATCTTCCATTTTTAACTGCAGGCGTACAGAAAGCTTGGGTGAATCCTCATTGTAGACAGAATCAAAGAAACAAAGAAGGAGTTTATCTGAGCACATTTAATTTCTTCCCTTAAGCATAGCATGCTCACCAATTACCCACCCAAGGGAGGCAAGGGTAAGGTAAGAGATCAGGAGTGTTAAGTCTCAAATCAGAATTTTTGTTAAAAATTCCGTAAGAAAATAAGGAGGGAGGGAAATGGACAGTCTCTAAGCCATTTCCATTTTAATGTCTCCCAGGTCTTTATGTCTTTAACATTGTGTTACTGCACCGTTGACATAAAAGGCTTAACCTGAATCAATTTTATGGAAAACCAAGTTCCTAGATGTATCATTCTCTCATTGAATCTTATTGCCAATATCTTCCTCTGATCCAGAATATTAATTGCCTATTGAGTCCTGTTTCTGGCACTAGAGTGGCAAATTGACTGTTCTTTTCTAGCCACCTGTTCATCATGCTTTCATAAAGCCAGACTTCCCACCCCTGTGGCAGTCAATTACCCATTTAAAAAATAGTGTTGCTATCTCTGCTTTCTCAATTTTTCACTATAAATTTTCTCCCTGTCTTATTTCTTATCCTAAATGTCTATGTTGCTCAATATAGTACATCACATTGTTCTAAGACTGTAAGGTCACATTTAGATATGCCAATAATAAAATTATGACAATATAAAGATGATATTCACCAACTCAGGGGTGGGGAGGAAAAGGCCTTTGCTTTGAGAAGTATATCTAAGAGCATCCTACAGTGCAAAAGAGATTCACCTGGAGTTCAACCATCTAAGAATTCACTCAGAGGTTTCGACAGTGGATATCCAAGGAGGCGGGGCTACTGTTCAAGCTAGTGGCAGACATGGGGGTGTCCACATGGTCCTGGTTGTACAGGTTTGCACTGTGCAAGAGTTGTGGGGCTCTAGAGGATTTTAAACAGATTCCAGAGGAAGGCTTTGGGGGCCAGGCAGTGTGCCCCTGGGAGGGCAGTGTGTAAAGTAAAAGAGAAGCTTAATATGCAATTGAGACTAAAATTTTTGAGAAGTCAGGAGCATAGATCATCCCATGAGGACGGCTGTAGGCTGTGGGTGGGGCCAACCCAGTGGAGACAAGGTGGAGGTTACAGCCCATGGCAATGCTGTAGGGGGCAGGACCCTCCCAAACTCCATGGAGTTCACCTCTGACTGCCTCCACAGTTTACCGCAGGTGGACATAAACCTACAGGACTTACCCTTTTGCATCACTGAAAATAAATATTCCATTTGATCCAGTGCTACCTCTTCTGAGTATCTTTCCAAAAGAGTTAAAAACAATGTATAACAGATATACAAGTATATCTATGTTTATAACAAAAGCTAAAATGTGGAAGATGCCAAAATACTCACAGACCATGGATACAAAAATTATGGCATATGTACACAATGGAGTATTACTCGTCTATAAAGGCAGATAGATTTGAGGCTTTTGTAGGTAAATGGATGCCACTTGAGAACATTATGCTTAGTGAGGTGTGTCAAATGCAGAAGGTGAAATAATGAATGGTCTCTCTAATATGAGAAACTCAGAAAACTAGTATTCTATAGACTTAAATGCATGTGATAATGGGAGTTAGAGACAAGAGGAAGGTTGTGGGAGGGCCAAAAGAGGAAAGGAAGGGATTGTGGAGATGACATAATATATATGCTCAAAAAATACACAAGCTGTTTAGAAAAAATACCTGCTGGGTTTAGAATTGGTTTTGGCCCAATTGACTTTTATCTTTCTATTCCTCCTTTTTGAAATGGAAATATTTACACTGTGCCATTGCATGTTGGAAGTGCTTAACACTTAGTACAGTTGCCAAATTCTTAATAGTTCCAGCAGTGCTAAAAATGTCTGAATCCAGTTTCCTCTGAGACCCAAGGCAACTCTCAGCTACAAGTTCCTGTGAAAACCAAACAGTTAAGCCCTTCCAACAAATAAAAGATGAATATTCAAAAAATTGGCAACACTTAAAGAAAGACTACATGCACTTTGCATATGCAGGTAGCTAGGACTCTTTGCGGGGGTGGGGGGGGTGGGGGTGTGGGGGGAGGTGGTTGAATGTGGTGGTTTAGATCTGGAATGTCCCTCAAAAGCCTCAATTACCTATGAATACAGAGTGTTATTGGGAGGTGGGGCCAGGCTGCAAGGGCAGGATGCTTGGGGCTTGACCTTGAGGGGTGTGGGCTGGTTCTGCTCTTCCTCTCAGAAATGGCTCTCTGTTGCCATACCCTGAAGAACTGTGTCTCCGCCTCTGTCCCTGGGCTCATCACGTGGTTCCACCATTTTCTAGCCACCCACCTGTGAACAGTGACCTTCCAAAACTATGAGGTAAAATAAATCTTTCCTTGCTAAAGTTGCGGGTGTTGGGTATTCTGTATTAGCAATGAAAAAGTAGCTAAGACACTATATTTTTTTCCTTAGATGCCATTTATAAGAATGAAGAAGTTTGCTTCTATTCCAAAATGATTTTAGAAAGTAACATGAATTTATTGTCTTAGAACTTTAGACTGATAAACGTCTTACTGGGCTAAATCAAGATGTTGACAAGGTTTTGTTCTTGTCTGCAGGCACTAGGAAACATTGGCTTTCTTGCCTTTTCCAGAATACTTGCGTACCTTAGCTTTCCCTTCGCTTTCCTTCATTTTCAAATCAACAGTGGTGAATGGTCTTTTTCATATTCCAACATTCTGACCTCGTCTTGCTTTTTTCCCCCTTAATTTTATGAAGTTACAACTGACAAGTAGAAATTGTAGACTTTTCAAGTGTACAATGTGATGTTTACATATATGTATACATTGTGAAATGATTAAAGCAAGGTAATTTTAATATCCACCACTTTACACATTAAGTTTTTGCAGTGAGAATGTTTAAGATCTATTCTTTTGGTGATTTCAAGTACAAAACAGGTCATTATGTAGTCATCATACTTCATAATAGGTCTCCCAGAACTTACTGATCATAACTGAAAGTTTGAGGACTTTAGCCAGTGTATTCTGTCTATATTTCTCACCTCCAGCCCCAGGCAACCTCCATTTCTATGAGTTCAACTCTTTTAGATTATACATAGGACTTAGTTGCTTTCTTAAGAAAGGAAAGGTTTATTTTGGCTCATAGTTTCAGAATGTCTCAGTCCACTTGGGCATTTGCAAAGGTGGAAGGGCACGGGGGAGGCCAAGTCAGTGAAAATCTGTTCATCTCATAGTGGCCGGGAAACAGAGTGAGAGAGGAGGGTGAAGCTATTGAGGAAGGATATACCCTCCAGGTCATGCTTCACAAACCCATCCCTTCCAAGTCATGCACCAATTAGATGGCCCTCTGTCCAGGCCTCATACGCCGTCTCACCAGACCCTACCTCTTAACAGCATACACACAAAAAAATCAATGGATTAATCCACTGATGCTATTTACCCCCACAATCCACTCATCTTCCAAATACATGAGGCTTTTGGGAGACACTCCAGACCCAAACAATGTATCAGTGAAACTGATGAGTAATATTTGTCTTTCTGTGCCTAGTTTATTTAACTTAGCATAATATCCTCCAAGTGCATGTATATTATCATATATGGCATGATTTTGTTCTGTATTATAGCTGAATAGTGTGTGCACGTGTGTGTGAATTTTCTTTTTTCCCCCATTTTATTGCTATGTATAAGTGCAAAATTTAAGGTTTACAATGAAGGTGAGCATTTTGTGCATCTACGTATCTTGTCAAGGTGACAAGTACTTTCCCACTTTCCTTTTGTCCCTTCCTCTACCCACCCTTCCCTCCCTCCCAGGCCTACCCCCCCCACCCCCGTTTCACTTTGCTTTTGTTTTAAGTTCCATGATACAGTTGTGATCTGGGTCTCTCATTTTCTTTATCCTTTTCTTCTCTAAGCGTGTTTTCTTTTCTTGGCTATTGTAATAACACCACAATGAACACGGGAGTACAGATGTCTCTTCTACATACTTATTTTATCTCCTTTGGATATATATCTTGGTATGGGCTTGCTGAATCATATGGTAGTTCTACTTTTAGTTTTTTGAAGAACTTTATACTGTGGTCCATAAAGGTGGCACTGATTTACATTCTCATTACCAGTGTACAAAGTTTCTATTTGCCTTACATCCTCACCAGCACTTGTTATCTCCTGTCTCTCTGATAACAGTCATACTAAAAGGTATAGGATGATACTTCATTTTCATTTGCATTTAATTTGCCTTTCTCTGATGATTAGTGAGGTTGAACTTTTTTCCATGTGCTCCCTTTGACATTTGTGTGTCATGTCTTCTTTTGAGAACTGCCTGCTCAAGTTCTCTATTTATTTATTTTTTAGGGTTATGAAGAGAAGGCTTCATTGGGAAACTTACAAATGGGGAAAGAAACATAAGGGATAAAGCTTCTGCTAGTCAGAAGGGGGGCCCAGAAATGGGGGTGGCCCCAAGTCCTCTATTTATTAAGAGGGTCATTTGTTTTCTTCCTATGGAGTTGCTTGATTTCTTTATACATTTTCAATATTAACCCTTATTGTTTGTGTTGTTTGCAAATATTTTCTCTCATTTTATGGGTTTTCCCTTCACTTTGTTGACTGTTTCCTGTGTTGTGCATTTTTACACTGTTGTAAGTATATTGGAGTGTTGGAAATTGCCAAATTATTTTTATGCATCAACAAAAATGATAATGTGTAGGTTTTTTTCTTTTTATTGTATTATTATGGTATATTACATTGACCAACTTTTGTAAACTGAACTACCTTTGAACAAACTGTATGTGGTGATTGTGTTAGTCAGGCTTTTATTACTATAATAAAATGCCTGAAACAATCAAAAGAGAAAAAGTTTATTTTTGCTCACCATTTCAGTAGTTCCAATATATGACTGATTTTTCCGTTTATTTGAGCCTGTGGTGAAGCAGTGCATTTTGTTAGGAACCTGGTCTTTGATGACCAGATACAAAAAAGACAGGAAGAACAGCAACTGAGGTCCACTCATCTGTCTCAAGGGCACACTTCCAATGAATAAAATAACTCCCACTGGGCCCCACTTCTCAAAGGTTCCTACAATTTCCCAACCGTGTCCAACTAGGGAGTAGGCTTTTATACATCAAATATTTGGTGGATATTACAAATCCAAATCACAGCAGTCATGATATATAATCTTTTTAACTTGCTGTTGTATTCTATTTACTAGTATCCCCTTAGGGGTTTTCACACCTATATTCATCAAGGGATATTTAACTATACTTTCATTTGGCTTTAGAATCAGGTTCATGTTAGCTTCATAAAATGAGTAGGAAGAACTTGATAAGGACAGATTTTCATTTCTTTTTAAGTGTTTAGTAGAATTCAACAGTGAATTGATCTGGAGTTGGGTTTTTCTCTCTTGGGAGACTTTTGATTGCTGATTCAATTCCTTGGGGATTTCTATCCTTTCCTTGATTAGCTTTGAGAGTTTGTGTATTTCTACAAAATTTTCCATTTTCTATAAATTGTATAATTTGATGACATGCTACTCTTCATACTATTATATTACGTTTCTTATTTCTGTAAGTTCAGCCATAAGCACCCCTTTAATTTCAGGTTTTAGTAATTTTCATCTCCGTTTTTACTCAATGTGTCTAAAGTTTTATCTACTATTGCTGTTGATCTTTGCCAAGAGTTGACTTCTGTTTTGTTACTTCTTATCGTTTTTCTTCTCCATCTTAAAAATATCTACTGTAATCTGTATTGGATTTTTCCCATTTTATTTTCTAGTTTGTTCTTTTTGTAGTTTCTTAAGAAATAAATTTGGATTTTTGTTTATCATAGAAAAATGCTGCAATAATTTTCTCTGAGATCTGCACTCACTGATATCCATGTTTGTCAGGTTGTATTTTCATTTTTATTCATTTGACGTTACCTTAAATTTTTCCTTATGCTTTCTTCCTTAGATCGTTGATTAGACTGTCATAATAGTTTTCACATATTTGTAGATTTTCCAGTTTTCCTTCTGTTACTCATCTATGGTTACGTTACTTTCGGGCTAGAAAACATTTTATATAATCTTCATCATTTATAAATATTGAAACTTGTGGTCTATCCAGAGTAATGCTTCACTTGCAATTGAGATGACTTTGTATTCTGCTATTTTGTGCTGGAATTTTCTGTATACATCTGTTAGGTGTGGTTGGCTTATCGCTTTTTTAGTCTTACTTTTTTCTTCTTGTTTTGGTTCTGAGGACTGAACCCAGGATCTTGATCATGCCAGACACGTGCTTGAACACTGAGCTTCATGCTCAGATTTATCACGTTTTTCAGGTCCTTTTTTCTTAATTATCTTCATACTATTATTAAAATTGGAGTATAGGAGACTATAACTATTATAGTAGAACTGTCTATTTCTTCCTTACATTCTGAGGGTTTTTGTATAATATATTTCCAGTTTTTGTTGTTTACCTATCTATAAATTGTTATATGTTCTTTTTATCCTCCATGACTAAGTAGGATTTGTTTAAAGTATGCAGTTATTTCATAATTAGAAAGTCAATTAATGTAATCCATTCCATTACTTTAATAGCACAAAATCTAACTCCTGCTCATGGCAAAAACTGCAAATTACAACAGAGGGAAACTTTCTCAACTTGACAAAGAAAATTTTCCATATGCTTATAGTTATCACCATACTTAAAAAATAAATTTGTTCCACATATTTAAGTTATATAACATAATGTTATAAGATACAGACAGTTCCAGAGTTATGAATTTTCAACATCATGATGGTTCAGATTTTTTAATATTTTTGCGTATTTAGTACAAATTAGTCTTTGGACTTTGGTCTTTTCTTGCACCAGTGATACCCAGCTTGACAAAGTCTTGCCAATGCTGGGCAGTGACAGTAAAACACAGCTCCTAGTCAGCTGTGTGATCAGCAGAAGGAGACCACTGACACTGGATAATCACTTTCGAAGGTACGGTGCTTGGCATGTAAGAAATATTAGGTGTGTTTTCTTAACTTACACGATTTTAAACTTATGATAGGTTTAATTAATTAGGATCTATCCCTCTCATAAATCAAGAAAGAGTATGAAAAATGGTTACTCTAAACATATGTGTCATCTCACATAGTCACTCATTTTTTCCTCCTATTAAAACCACTACGATCTACTCATTTCATTGAGATGTTGAATTGATACACTATTAATGACCTTAATTTTCATGCTGTATGTTGCATATTTTGATTTGGGCATCTTCACTATCTGTCACTTCTCTTAGCCATAGCTCCCTGTCATGTCTCTTTTTCCCTCTTGGTAATCAGTGTTTTAGTTTCTACTCTAAATGTTTGACCTCTGTGGAAAATTGTTTTATATCCTTGATTGCCTGAATATTTTGTTTTTTCTTATCTATTTTAAAAATTTACAATTAATATTAACATAGCTATTCTCTTTGGTTTACCCTTTCCAGATTTTTAAATATTTTTACTGCTTTATATTATAGCTGTTTTCTTAGTGACTTTCTAATTTTTGAAGAGTTACGAGTTACGGTCTTTGTAATGAGTAGTTATTAAAATATATTCTATGAACTTGGTGGCCAGCTTGTGATTTGGCAAAGTTTTCCTTAAATATTTGAAGTCAATGAAAGGGAAGCAAGAGAAAGGAATTAAAAGAAAAGAAAAAAAGAGGAAAAGAAAATCTCCCTTGATCTTTTGCAGTGAATCTAAATTTGTGCGCTTTTTCTATGCACTGTCTATCCATTAACAACTGAGCCTTACGTTTCACTCCTTGCTTACCTCGAGCCTTAACATCAACCAGAAGTGAAATCTAGAGTCTCTTCAGGTGCTTTATGAGAATGTGTCTAACCTCATGCATGCATGTGTCCTTCTTCATTCCCTGATATAAACAAAAGCATGTTAATGCCCTTATTTCCCTAATGTAAGCTCATTTCAAATCTTCTTCCTTGGAAAGCTTTTCAATTTGCAGTTTGCTTGTCCTGTACGTTTTTGGTTGACTCAGTCTGGGTCTTGTACATGCTTTTAAGTACTTTTGATGGACACCACCGAGGAAGTTACTGAAACCTAGAGAAAGTTCTGAGAGAGAGAAAACAAAGCGAGTCCAGAGGAAATCCTTTACAGTCTGTCAACCGAAGTGAAATACACAACTACAATTTAAAGGGGGGGGGGCGGTATAAAGGGGATATAGCAAGGTGGTGTCTACATAGGATTGTTTCAGCAATGAACTCTGATAGAAGACTGAGATTTAATGAAGAAAATTCTTTAGTGGTTTCCCTTAAGAAAACAGAGGAACAATGGAACCTAAAAACTGACCAAAGGGTCAACAGAAAAGTTGAAAAGATCACCAGTCAGGTGAGCTCAACTTTCCAGATTAAAAAAAAAAAAAAAAAGGCCTTGGGCCCATCTAGGAAAATAAGGCCTTGGGTCCCAGTGGGTAGACTTGTCCAGCCGTTCAACTTTTGGATCTCAAGCTGTGAATGCAGTGGAGAATTACAGCCTAGACAGTGCCAGAAAAATTAGTGGCAGTAAAAAACAGACAAAAAAGGGCCCTCAGCCACAGCATGCTGGAAGTGTGTGTGTGTGTGTGTGTGGGGGGGGGTCTGTAGCTGCAAAGATGGAGCTTCAAGACTGTGAGCTGCAAGCACAGTTGGGGATTTGCAGCCAGATGCCTTCTAGAGTCCCAGAGGTTAATGGGCAATGCAATATGAGCTGTCCCAGGAAGTAGCACACTAACAGGTCATATTCCAGGGAATTCAAGGATTCTCCTTGCCAGTGATGGGTAAGGAAGAGTGCCAGCAGTGGAAAAGGATTAAAAAGACTATGGACCTCCTGAAAGATTTGAGCCCAATGGGAACAAATCTCAGAAAATAGAATTCCCCCCCCCCCCCCAACTCTTCAGCATAGGAGCTTCAAAGGATATTTTTGGTGGTACATTACTGGAGACTGAGACAGAGAAAAGGAGGGAACTGGTCTCACACCGCCCTTCACTCAGATACTATAGTACAGGCAGAGTTCATTGGCACTATCTGTTCTACAACCTGCAGCAATACAACTATAGAAAAACAAATAAATAAGTTACTTGTAAAAATGTCTATTTCCCCAGAAGCTGATGGCATAGGCCTTGAAGTAGTGGAACTTATAGAAAAAGAAGTCAAAAAACAAGTGGACCTAGTGGCCATCCAGCTCAAACAAAACATGATTAAGTGATACAAGAGATGCTCAGTGAGTTCAAAGAGAATTTAAGCAATAAAACAATAGTTTTTTATGATAAAAAGCTTAATGATTATAAAGAAGACACAAATAAAAGGGTAAAAAAGCAGCCCAAGAAATAAAGGAACATTGCAATAGAGAAGTAGAAAGATTAAAAGGACTCCAAGCTGAATTCCAGGATATGAAAAACTCATTTGAAAACATTGGAAGTAAGTTTGAGAATTACAAGGACAGAATATCAGATCTTGAAATAAAGCCTGATGAAACGAGCAATATGTTCAGTGATAACCAAGAAACAAGAAGACAAAAAAGAGACTAGATAATACTCATAGAGAAACAACCTCAAATTATGGGAGTGCAAGGGAAAATGGAAAAGAGTGCAAAAGGTATGAAGAATATGTTCAATGAAATTATAGCAGAAAATTTCCCAAATTTAAGAAATTAATATTGAGGCACTGCAGGCATATAGAGCACCAAATAACCTTAACTAAAAAAAAAAGCCTCACTTGGACCTGGAGGATCAGCTCAGCTCAGCAGTTAAATGCTTGCCTTGAGCAAGTGTTAAGTCGAGCGCTAAGTACCCGAGTTCCATTCCCTAGTACCACATAGACGGGTGTGGTAGCACACACCTATAATCCCAGCACTCACGAGGCTGAGACAGGAGGATTGCCAAGAGTCCAAGGCCAGCCTGGGCTCCACAGTGAGTTCAAGGCCAGCCTGGGCTACAGAGTGAGACCCTGTCTCAAAAAATAAAAAGAAAGAAAGAAAGAAAGAGAGAAAGAAAGAAAGAAAGAACCTCACCATGACACAAGATAATCAAAATCTTAGACACTCAATACAAAGAGGGAATGTTGAAAGCTGAAGGAGGGAAATAGAAAGTAACTACAAAGACAAACCCATTAGAGTAATAGCAGATTTCTCAACACAAATCTTAAAGACCAAGAGATCACGGAGAGAACTAATTCAAGATCGAAAAGAAGTTCAGAGTCATCCCAGAAAGTTATACCCAGCAAAAATTATCCCTCAAAACAGAAGAAGTTAAAATTTACCATGACAAAGAAAGCCTAAAAAACATTTGTAATCCCCAGATCCGCATTGCAGAAAATACTTAGTGTAATCTTGTATAGTGATAAGGAGACTAATATCACAAAAGAATCTAGAGAAAGTGAAACCACAATGTTGAAGACTACTGTTTTCCCTACTACTGGAATATACCTGGCAAGTTACATGGGCAATGATGGCTAGGAGAGTTCATGTAACCAGGGTCGTGTAGGCAAAATATACAAAGGCAGATGTGGGAACACAGTGACACTTAATGATAGTGAGGTGGAAATTCTCTGTGCTCTGTTCCTTTTCTGATAAATGATGATAAGCTTTTATTACAGGTCACTATGAGCCCTGTATGCTATTAATAGTCTACTTGAAAAACAAAATCACTGTGCTGTAGCCTTAAGAATATGTTTAACATTTCTTTGAGCTTGGCACATATGTAAGATGACACAATAAATATACATACAGGAGAAAAGGAACAGGGTCTCTGCCCCCAGCAGAATGCCCCTGTAGGTCCCCACTCTTCAGATTCTAATTGTGAGTTATCATTTCTGTGTCATCCCTCTTACGGAATGTAATAACCCTGTCACACTTAACGTGTCACAAAAAAAGAGGAGAATTATCTAACCATAGTGAAGAACAAACAACACTGAAGCAACATGATGAGAGGATATAGCAAATATGCACCAATAACAATGGTCAATGTTAATGATCTCACCCCACCCACCAACTATCAAAAGATATAGACTGAAAGAAATAATTAAAAAAACAAGAACAACGATTTGTTCCTTGCAAGAGACACACTTTACCTATAAATAAAAACATAAACTGAAAGTAAAAGGATGGAAGTTATTACATCACATAACTGGAACCAGGAAACAAACAAAAGTAGCTATACTATTCTCAGACACAGGAGATTTCAAGCCAAGACAGATCAGATGAGGAAAAGATGGATATTATATACTGGTTAAAGGAGTAATCCAAAAGAAAGAAATCGCAATTATTAATATATATACACCCAATTTTGGAGCACCCAATTCTATAAGACATAAACTACTGAACATAAAAGGACAAATAGGTACCAATACAATTATAGTAAGGTACATCAATACCCTACTATCACAAATAGACAAGCCTGCCAGACAAAAAATAAACAGAGACATATTAGAGTTAAACCACAGTATGGAACAATTGGACTTAACTGAATATTCCATCTGACATCAACAACATACACATTTTTCTCAACATAACATGTGCTTTTCCCAAAATAGACCATATCACAGGCTATAAGACATGTTTAACTAAATATAAAGAAATTGAAATAATTTATTGTGTATTTTCAGATTATAGCAGAATAAATCTAGAAACCAATAACAAAAGAAACTACAGAAACTATACAAATGCAAAATAATAATAATAATAAATATATTAGGGAACAAACAATGGACAACTTAAAAAACCATGGAAAAATTGAAAACTATCTCATGTAAAATGCCAATGAAAGCACATCGTACCAAAACCCATGGGACACAGCAAAACCAGAGATGAAAGGGACATTTATAGCTATGAATGTACACATTACAAGTAGAGAACAATCCCAAATAATTTAATGACACATGTCAAGGTCTTAGAAAAATAAGAACAATCCAAATCCAAAAGTAGCAGTAGAAGAAAAGAAATTGTAAGGATCAGAGAAGAAATTAATAAAATTGAAACTATACAAAAGAAACATGAATCAAAGTGTTGGTTCTTTGAAAGAATTAGTAAGATCAATAAATAAGTAATACGCTGTAGCTAAACTAAACAAAAGGAGCAAAGAAAAACCCCTTATCAATACAATGAGGAATGAAAAAGGGAAAATGATAACAGACACTGCTGAAATTAGGAGAATTATAAGGAACTATTTTGAAAACCTATATTGGAGAATCTGGAAGAAATGGATAAATTCCTAAAAACACTCAAGATTGAACCAAGAAGATATAAAAACCCTGAATATACCAATAAAAACTATTGAAATTAAGTGAATAATAATGTGTTTACCTACAAGTGAAAATCCAAGCCTGGTTGGATTCACTGCAGAGTCTTCCTGTATTTCCAGGAAAAGCTAAAATCAGTACTTCTCAAACAGTTCCGTGAAAGTGAAAAAGAGGGAACATTTTCAAAATTGTTTCTGGAAGCTTGCCTTACCCCGATATCAAATCTAAAGAAAAAAGTAGAAAGGAAAGGAAACTATAGGCCAATTTCCTTAATGACTATATGGGCAAAAATCTCCAATAACATACTGGCAAACAAAATGCAACAAATCATTAAAAAGATCATACACTATGCTCAAGTAAGCTTCATCCCAGGTATGCAATCATGGTTCAACATATGTAAATCAAGTAATGCAATACAACACATAAACAAAAATAAGGACAAATATCACACAATCATCTTAATAGATGTACAAAAAATTTGCAACAAAATACGTGACTAAAAAGACTCATTAAAATAAATATAGAAGTATTTCGCTTCAAGCTGGTATAATACATTCATGCAAAACCTGATGTTAATATTATATTAAATGAAGAAAACTTGGAAGCACTTCCCCTTAAGTCAGGAACAAGACAAGGCCACCCTCTCTCATGTGTCTCATTCAAAACAATACTCAGAACACTAAACAGAGATATGTATGTGCACAAAATACTCAAGATCAATGTAAACTTTAAATTTTGCACTTACACGCGTCAATAAAATGGGGAAAAATTTTTTTAAAAATCCAAAAAACACTAAACAGAGAACTCAAGCAAAAGAATATGTAAAGGGAATACATATTGGAAAGGAAAAAGCTAAAGGACGCTTATTTTCAGCTGATATGGTTCTCTGCACAGAAAACATCAAAATCTCCACCAGAAAACTCTTAGAAGTAATTAACAAATTCAACCAAGTTGCAGGATATAATATTAATACAAAAAAATCAATAGCATCTATGTACAGTAACAATGAGTTCACTGAAAAAGAAATGAAGAAAAATCACATTATCAATAGCCCTCCCCCTCAAGATTAAATAGCTGTGAATAAGCCTAATCAAGGGAGTAAAAACCTCTACAATTAAAACTATATTGTGCTTAAAAAATTAATTGAAGAGGACTTTAGAAAATAGAAATGCATCATCTTTCCCCCTATTCCTGGATAAGCAGAACTAATTTTGTCAAAATGGCCATATTACTCAAACTGATAAACAGATTCAAGTCAATTCCTACCAAAATACCAACAACATTTTTCATAGAAATAGAAAAATTCCTAAAATTCATGTGGAACCAAAAGAGATGCAGAATAGTCAAAGCAATCTTGAACAACAAAACAAAAGCAAGTGACTTTATGATTCCAGATATCACGTTATATCACAAAGCAATAGTAATAGAAACCATATAGCATTGCAACATAAACAGCCAGGTCAACCAATAAAACAGAACTGAGGTTGCAGGGTAACCACAAGTATCCTCATTTATCTGATCTTTGACAAATGGGCTGGAAACCTACACGGGGGAAAAGACAGTCTCTTCAGTAAATGTTGCTGGGAGAAAAGGTTTTTCACATACAGAAGAATGACTCTAGACCCACATCTTTCTTCAAGTACTAAAATGTGGACAATTGAAATGAATACACAGTTCTCAGAAGGAGAACGAATGGTCAACAAATGCATGAAAAAATGTTCAGCATCTTTAGCCATTAGAGAAATACAAATCAAAACAATTTTGAGGTGCCATCTTACCTGAGGGAGAATGGCTTTCATCAAGAACTCAAAAAGAAACATATGCCTGTGGAGTGCAAATGGTACAGCTGTTAGGGAAAGCAGCATGGAGATTCCTCAACAAACTAAAAATAGTTATTCCACTTGACCCAGTGATACCACTTGCGGGTATCTTTCCCTAAAAGTTGAAAGCACTGTCTAACAGAGATACACGTATAACCATGGTTATAATAGCACTAATGATAGCTAAATCATGGAAGATGCAGAAATATCCATCAATAGATCAATGGCTAAAGAAAATGTTGTATATGTACACAATGGAGTACTACTCTGCTATAAAGACGGATGATTTGAGTCATCTGTAGAAAAGATGGAAACAACTTGAGACCATTACTCTTAGTGAAGTAAATCAGACTCAGAAGTTTAAGCATCACATTTTTAAAAATATGACAAGGCAGAAGTATAAATAAGTAATAGAATCAAATGGATGAGATGTCGAGAGGCAGGGTGGTATGGGGGGCGCTAAGGCTTGGGATGGGAGAAAGGAGGAGGGGAAGGGAATGTAAAGTTGATGTGATATGTATGTGCACAAAACGCTCAAATTTAATGTAACTATTACATATCTAAAATTCACAAAAACAGATTTAAAAGGAAAAAATTATATTACCTTTCTAGTACTAGCTACCCTTATCAGTCATGTGGGCTCCCCTATCTCTGGCCACTTCTAACCAGGAAAGGAGAGGATGATAGGCTGGTGAGTAATAACTCTCCAAAGCCAGTTGCCAAAATTTAGAAGCTTTTGTTCTTATTTAAGGACTATCTTGCATGTGATATACATGGAGACATGTACATATAAAAGGAACAGGGAGGGGGTGGGAGGGTAGAAAAACGGGAAGGGGTTGTAAAGTCTATATGATACATAGATGTATGAAACACCCAAATTCATTGTAAATTCTATGTATTACATTTGTATATTAATAAAAATAGTGGGGAAGAAATAAAAAGGAATTGTTTCTATAAAAAATTAAAAGTTATCCATTATAAAAAATAAATAAAAAATTAAGAGAGATGATATATGAAACTTTGGCCATTTTAAAATAGCTACTTTAATTTAATGGGAAATTAAATTACTTCATAAGGCAACGAGGATATGATACATTCTTTTAAAAAAACATACAATGCTAATTATTTGCTTTAATAAAGGATGACTTAAGTGTCAAAAAATTTGTATACACTGCACATTTATCATTATTTTTGGGTCACTCTCCATGAACGTATAAAAAGTTACCAGTAAAACAGCCTCAGGCAGGTCGTTCAGGGGTGTTCCACAAAATAGTCGTTGCTATAGGAAATGACACCTCCATGTCTGTTATTGTTCCTTAAGGATCTTGCAGGGGAGCAGATGTGGAGTTACAAGACTGTGGTGTCAATGACTTGACATTGTGTAGATATGTTGCATCTTAGTGTCTATCAAAAAAGTTTGGAAAACTAAAAATTTAAAAATAGAAAAAGTTCACAGAAGGATATAATGACAATATTTTTGTACATTTGAGTAATGTGTTGTATTCAAAGCTATTTATTTTTTGAGACAGGATTTTGAGCTGTACTCTAGGCCCCTCCTCTATTCACTCTGTAGCTCATGCCAGCCTCAAACTCACGGCAATCTTCCTGACTCAGCCTTCTGAGTGCAGCGTTTACATGTGTATGCCATCACATCTGGCTAGCTTTTCTTATGTGGTGCTGGGGAATTGAAGCCAGAGCGTTTCTCATACTACACAGTTTCTTTGAGCGATGCCGCAGCCCACTCAGCTGTTGTGTTACACCAAGTTTAAAAATTAGTTCGTAAAGCAAAAATGTTACAATAAACTAAGATTACATTCTTATTGAAGAAAAACATCTTTTTATGTTTTTTTTTTAAATTTGAAATGTTCGTTATTAGAAGAAAACTTTTTATGATACTGGGGACTGAGCCCAGGCCTTTGCATTGAAGTACTTCTGCTGTCCTTCTGCCTCAGCCTTTCAGAGTGCTGAGATGACAGGCTTGTATCACCAGGCCTGACTAAAAAAAAACATTTTTAAAATAAATTTAATATGGCCTAAGTGTACAATGTTTGTTTACAATCGTGTAGAAAACCGTCATCATAGGCTTCATATTTATTCACCACTTAATCATTTGCTGGCCCAAAACAAGTTCCAGTCCTGCAAAGTCCATTCATATTACATGCCCTATATAGGTATAGCATTTTAAAATTCTTTTATATTGTATTTTAATATATCATTCATATGTGTAGCCATGCAAAAATTCACCATTGTATTACAATTGCCTTTAGCATTTTGTATAGTAACATGCTCTACATGTTCAGGGTATACAGCCTAGGGTATGGAGCCTAGGTGTGAGGTAGGCTATAGCATTTAAGCTTCTGTTAGGGTGCTCCATGACACTCGTGCCATGATGACATTATCTGAATACTAAAAGTCAAAATGGCTGCCCAAGAAAGCCAACATCATTTAGCCAGTGAGGGCTGGAGAGCAAGCATTGCTGGAAAAGGTGGAGGGGCCTCTAGAAAGAGCCACCCTTTACCATAACTTTTGACCTGTATTTGGAAAGACACTGGCTATAAAAAAGAATAAGTTTTTTCTTATGATGAAAACACAAGGGCAGATGGAACGTTCAAAATACCACGAATGGGTTGAAGTTAATAAGCATACATTTCTAGAAACAAAGATCACGGAGATTTGTCTCTAGGGAGCCAATGAAGAATGTTCTTTCATTGAATATAAGAATTTTAAGCTGGCACATCAGCAGTATGCAGTCCTCCTCATTGTGACTGGAGTTAGTGATACTGAGAAATAAATGGCTGTTTATGGATTTATCCGAATTTTTGTCAGAGTTTCAGAGGAATGTTTTAACCAAGTAACTGAACTAGATATTATGTTTAATTTACATGTGATACATATCATTTTGGATGAGATGGTATTAAACAGCTACATTGTGGAAATTAACAGGTCAAGAATTTTTGCTCCAGTACTAATTCTTGATAAGATGTCAAAAAGCTGAATGGAAAATTCTGCCCAACAACATTAATTTACAGGAAAGGTGAACACCATGGAATACATCTAAACATCCATATCCCCAAAAAAACCCTAGAAGACCACACAAATACTATGATTAGGTGGCTTTCATCATTCCTAAATGGAAAACTGAAGTGTATTTTCAGAGGGTACAAAGAAAAAAATTATTCTTAACTGAAAGACAAGCTGCATTTTCTAACTGTAAGCACATTTTTCTGTTCTTTAAATTTTCTGAGTCCCTAAAAATTCTTTTTGGTATCTGTTTCTTTTTGCAAATTACATTTGGCAATAGCAGGATGGTGGTGAGAATAATATATAGCAGTTGTCTATTAAGCAATAAAATTAGAAAACTAATTTACACAAAAAGTATTGCCTGAGGGTGTAGTTCTTGCAGTGTATACTCATTGCTAAACGCTGCATGATTGGACCTATCACATTTGGTTTACCCATTCATATATCTGTGGACATCTTCACTTGTTGTTGTGTTGTTTAATTGGATTCTAGCATTCCCAAAGAGATCATCATGATGACATTCCTGCTATAATATTGTTGCTTCAGTGGATTAACATACCCTTGGAGTTTCCTACTTTACAATTCTGGCAACTTCACTCAAGTAAATATATTTTTGACTTTTAAATTACACTTTGAAATCATCATCATGAATATATGCAATGCTTTACAATGTTTATTTGCAATTATGTTTGTTGATGTCTGTCTCCCTCTGAGAACATTAGCCTACTGAGTAAAAGGAAAATGGATAGTCACCATTCACAGAGGAAACTTAATATAATTTTTATTAGGGGAACTTCTACAAAATAAGTTGGAAATTATTCAAAAGTGTCACTCTTCCCATAAACTCAAGAGGATGTGTCTTCATCTAGCATAGTCATTATGATGAAAAACAAATTCAAAGGCAATCACAACTGAAGTGCATTTGAACTACCCAAAGAAGTAAAAATGCAGTCAGGTCCAAGGTAAGCTCTTAATATCTTCTTTTGCACAAACTTTAAAAAAATAAACTATCGTTGCTAACCTTCTTTTTCACAGTAGCTTTACTTCAAGTTGGGTAAGCAATGAATTGACTTCAGATTTTAGCTTCCAATCATGAATTCTTAACTGTATTTTAGCTGTCATTTACCAAATGGTCTTTTTAAAAAATGTGATCCATTTTTCAAATTCCAAGATTCTCATACATCCTCTAGTGCTAGTAAATTGAAATGACTTGTTCACTAGTATTTTTATTATTGGAGTCAATTGGAATTAATCTATGAATAAGCAAGATGATAAAATATTTTTGCTTTGTGACTAATGACTGTGTTCTGGAAATAAAAGATTAAGAACAAATTGTTTGCTTTTTCTATGCTTTATATCAAACTAGATGGGCTTTGTCTATGAAGAAGTACTTAATACAGACTACTTATTAAGTAAGGAAAGGCTTATTTTGTCTCATGGTTTGGGAGGCTGAAGTTCAAGACTGGAAAGCCCCCTCAGTTTGGACATCTGGCAAAGGCAGCATGTCATAATGAGAGAATGTGTCAAAGTATGCATTCACATCTTGAGCTAAGGAGCAAAAAGAGGATGAGGCTGGGGTTTTACAAACCCCTTTTGTGATACACCCAGATGACCCAAGGACCTCCAACAAGACCTCACCTCTTAGAGGCCCAGAGAACCTCCCAGTACTGCTGCTCTGGGGGCCAAAACTCAACATTTGGATCTTTGGAGAACACTCATTCAAACTGTAAGAGGCTCTTAAGCAATCAGCATAGGATCATAAATTTAGACTCATAGCCAGATTATGAATATAATGACTCTACTTTCCACAATAACTATTTTCTAATTAGCCATTCATGACTATATTATTAAGACAGTCAAAAGCCCGCCTTCTTTAAGAAACAACTCAGTCATTAAAAAATGGATATTCTCAGAAGTTCGCGAAAATTCAGGATTTGTGTAGATAGAATAATCTTGTTGAAGACTGAAAAAATTTTTTGCATACTCAGCTCTTATTCACAAACATCTAATGATAATGCATTACCTTTATCTTTTCGCCACAGGTTGTTGTTTTGCAGAAGCAGTTGAAATTAGCGTTAATATAGGAGAGCAGAGAAAGTCTGGGCTAGCTATTTGATGCTTCAATTTCCAAAAATAAAAAGTCATAATAAAATAAGAAATTATTTTAAGAAAAATCTAACAATTTATATTAATGGAACAAAATAAATGATTTTTCAAAAATATAGTTTTTAAAATTATTTACTTAATATTTGACACTAACGCCTTTTCATATAAAAATATGAGTGCTGTGTTAAAATGTCAAATGAAACTAATGGTTATAAAATAAAATATTTTCATTTGAAAATATTTAAAGAATTTCTCTATTTCATCTAAGTTACTGGGTCTGTGTGCATAATATTGCGGAAAGTGTTTTGTCTTCTGTCCTTTCTGTGACACTGGGGATTCAACCCAGGACCTTCTCACTGAGCTATAAACCCAGCCCTTTATGTCCGATTTGGAGACAACATATTGTTAGGTCAGTAAGTTGCCAAGGCTGGGTTGAACTTGTGATCCTCCTGCCCTAGCTTCCCCGAGTACTAAGATTGTAGGCACATGCCACCCCCCTGGTTTTTTATCCTTTTAATGTCCATGGGATTAGTAGGGATGTTTCTGTTTTTCATTTTTGATATTTGTAATTTGCTTTTCCTCTTTCAATGTCTCTTTCCTTGTTATTCTGAGTAAATGTTGCCTTAGTTACTTCATTGTTGCTGTGATAGAATAGCTGATATCCACACCTTAAGGGAGGAAAGGATTTTTTTTTTTAGCTCGTACTTTCAGAAGGTCTCAGTCTATTCATGGGTGGCTGGCAATGGTGGAAGCACATGGTGGCAGCCTGGTTGAAGGGAAGCTCTTCACCATGTGGCTGTCACGAAGTCAGATAAGGGTGGAAGAGCAGAGCTGGTGCACACGCTTCCAGATCCTGTCCCTGTGATCTGCCCCTTCTGGTTCTAGCCTCAGTTGTACACTCCTACTGGGTAAGTCTCATGGTTTGTCCTCTTCTGACCAGACCCTACCTTTTAACAGCACGTGGTTCCATAGTCATGCCACCACAACCAAATACATAAGGTTTTTACGGGACATTCTAAATTCAAACCACAAAATTCCACCCATTGCCCCCTAAAGACTCACGTCCATGCCTAAGGATGAAAAATTCATTTAGTCCTGCTCAAAGACTTGCCAAAGTCTTAACACTTCTAGCATTGCTTAAAAAATGCAAGTCTGTAGTCTCCTCTGAGACACAAAGTAAACCCTTAGCTGTGAGCCCAGTTAAACACTCCCAACAAGCAATGGCACAGGGTAAACATTCCTATTCTAAAAGGGGGGGAAAGGAGGATAGAAAGCAATCAGACGAAAAAAAGTTCTAAACGCAGCCAAGCAAGAGTTAAATCCTGTAGCTCTGTATTCAGCACCTGGAGTAAACTGTGGTGAGATGTGAGCTCCAACAGCTTGGGTGACCTTGCTCTTACAGCTGTGCCTCTAGCTGCAACCTCCATAGCTTCCCCTTTGGGCTTAGCTCTGTTCACAACAGACAATCTACGCTCCTGGCATCTCCAAATTTCTGGAGTACCCCTTGCGCCTAAGGCTTCTCCTTCACAGCTTAAGGTATTGTGCTTCCAGCAGAGTATTACCTGGCCTCTGAGGCATTTTTTGAAATCCTGGTGGAAGCCTACAGGACCACACAACTCTTGCACTCTGAGTGCCTGTGAAGACAGCACCATGTGGATGATGCCAAGGTCTGCCACTAGCTGGAGAAGAAAGAAATTGAAGAAGGCATCAGAAAATGGAAGGACACCCCCTGTTCTTGGATAGGCAGGATTAATATAGTCAAAATGACTATATTGCGCCAAAGTGATATACAGAGTCAATATAATCCCTATCAAAATGCCAACAAAATTTTTTTCACAGAACTTGAAAAAACAATCCTCAAATTCATATAGAACCAAAGGGAACTTCTGAGAGTTAAAGTAATTCTGAATAATTAAAAAGGCAGGTGACATTATGATTCCAGACATCAAGTTATATTACAAAGCAATAGTTATAAAAACTGTATGGTACTGGCACAAAAACAGACAGGTTGATTAATGGAACAGAACTGAGGATGCAGAGACAAACTCAAGTACCCTCAGCTACCTGATCTTTGATAAAAGTGCCAAAAGCATACACTGGAAAAAGGACAGCCTCTTTAATAAATGGTGCTGGGAAAATTGAACACCCACATGCAGAAGAATGAATATAGACACACACCTGTCACCATGCACCAAAATCAGATCAAAGTGACCCAAAGACTTAGATAGCAAAACCAAAACACTGAACCTTCTGGAAGACAAGTTAGGCAAAAATCTAAAAGACCTAGGCATTGGCAAAGTCTTTCTCAATAAGACACCCAATGTGAAAGAAATAGCTCCCGGAATAAATTAATGGGATTATATCAAATTAAAAAGTTTCTGCATGGCAAAGGAAATTATCGATATAGAAAAGCGATAGCCAAAAGAATGAAAAAAAAAAAACATTTTCATCACCAATACCACAAATAGGAGACTAATGACTAGAATATACAAGGAACTGAAGAAAAATGGACCTCTCAAATTCAAAGATCCAATGGAAAAAAGGGTACCAGAAATGAACAGACAATTGTCAGATGAAGAAGTTCAAATGGCCAGTAAGTACGTGAAAATATGTTCAACAACCTTAGCCATTAGGGAAATGTAGCAAAGCTTCACTAAGACACCATCTAACCCCAGAGAGAATGGCATATATCAAGAACTTGAGCAGCAATTAATGCTGGTGAGGAAATGCTGTAGGGAAAAAGAAATCCTCTTACACTGCTGTACAACCACTATGAAGGGCAATATAGAAATTCTTCAATAGGCTGAAAATAAATATCCCCTTTGATCCAGTGATACCTCTTCTGGGAATCTTTCCAAAAGGGTAAAAAGTATCATATAAAAGAGATATATGTATACCAATGTTCATAGCAGCACAAATAACAATAGGTAAAATGTGAAAGACACCAAAATATGCATCACCAGACCAATAGACATAAAAATTGTGGTATATGTACACAGTACCACATTTAGAAAGAAAAATGGTTTTGAGGCTTTTTTAGGTAAATGGCTGCAACTTGAGACCATCATACTCAGTGAAGTGAGTCAGACACAGAAGGTTAACTATCAAATGATTTCCCTAGTCTGAAAAGTCCAGAATACCGTCATTTCATAGAACAAAATGGGGCGATTTTGGAAGTTAGGGCGGAGGGGGACGGTATGGGAGTGTTAAAAATTGAGAGCGGAAGGGTTTGCAACTCTGACACAATATATATGTGTACAAAATACTCATGTTCTATGTAAACATTAGGATCACATATGTACATATTAATAAAATTGGAAAAAATAATACTGTAACAACCTAAAATGAGGCAGCCATGCATTATCATTATTTAATGTTGATATGTGTACACCAGGATCTATATTTTTCTCTTCTATTAGTTAGGCACAGATTACCTTCTACTCTATAAGGGCATAGACATCATTTAAAGTAAGGGTACCATTGAAATAATGATCGGTGCCACGGAGTTTGTACAATCTGCTTATTAAGTTATGCTATCTTGGGCTGGATCCCAATATTAGTATTACTTCTGAGCCTGTCTCAATTGATCAGTCTTATAATGAACAGCTTATTATGGGCACATCCGGTTGTTTAGTCACTCTGTACCTGACAGGCCTTAACAGAATACAAGAAGCTATTTTATAAGTGGCATATTTGGGTAATAGTTTTTCTTTGGAACTTCAGCATTCAGTGTTGCAATTCCCATACCATGGCTTAGAAATGCCTGGGTACTGCACCCTTATCCACCACAGTGCTGAAAAACAATGTGAGCACTATCAAATATTTACACAGTTGCGCTTGATCAATTGGATTGTCTTCAGAATTGTCCACGGTAGTAGTAAAGCACACTTTGAGTTCTGTATGGGAGGGTCATATAGGCATTACTTTGGAGTTTGTGTCTGGTTCTTCATCCCTTCCTCAATTGTGCTGTACCCTTAGTTTGGTTCCCGGCCAACACAAACCAAGCAGTTTCATTTATGCCACACCGTCGTACTGTGAAGTTTCTGCCTTGTGGCTGGCCACCCATGGACTGAATCCCCTCAATCTCTACCCAAATAAGCCTTTGCTCCTTTAAGTTGTGAGGATCAGACAATTTGTCCCAACAATGACAATGCTTACCAGTATAGATATGTTGAATCACATAGCCTTGCTAGAAGACTTAGATTGTGAATTTTTAGATTTGGCAGGCAACAACTGCACCTGCTAACATCAAACTTTAACTAGCCAGGTCACACCTTTTGTTTTTATGTGCAAAAGAATTAATATATCCCTCATCTGTCCGTACATCTAGCATTGGACTGTTACTATCTACAGGCATTGCCACGGATTTCTGTCAGTTAATTTTACCTGACTCCATTCTGAACATACTTCCTCAAATAAAAAGGATACATTTCTTGTTCCCAAGATTTTGTACTGCTATCAGTGCCCTAATATTCTGGCTCCTTATCATCCTCATTACAACACACTTTTTTCCAACAACAGCTTGGAAAGGAGGAGTAACATTGAACTTTGTATAAATGTCCTTGTTTTTCCTTATCATTTCATTGATTGTAATGTCTTCTCTGCTCTCCTAGGGAAAACAGCTCAGAAAAAGGCCCTCTTGTTTCATACAACAAATCGTTTCTGATATTCCCAAATCTCTTGACCTTCTTACCACTTTTTCAGTACTCTGGTAAGGAAGTTCATCTGCTATAGTTGTCCAAGTTTAAATATGCACTAGACATATAATCCCAGCTATACAGGAGGCTGAAACAGGAGGATGGGATGTTTGAGGGCAACTTTAAGTGGGAACTTATTTCACAATAAAAAGTATTGAAAAATGAAAAGAACTGGGGTGCACTTGCCTAGCATGCAGAAAGTCCTGGGTCCTGGATTGAATTTCCAGGAAAGAAGAAAGAAAGAAAGAAAGAAAGAAAGAAAGAAAGAAAGAAAGAAAGAAAGAAAGAAAGAAAGAAAGAGAGAGAGAAAGAAAGAAAGAGAGAGGAAGAGAGAAAGAGAGAGAGAGAGAGAGAGAGAGAGAGAGAGAGAGAGAGAGAAGAAAAAAAGAAAAGAAAAATCTACCCCAGATACATATTAGGCCAACAGACCAGCACCACATCAGTGAACTCTAATTCACAGGTGTATGCTCTCACCAAAACACATTTTCCTCTATTTTCACCCATGTTCTGTGCCTTCTCTAGTCTGACACTCTCAGAATGCATTCCAATATACATTATCCTACTTCAGGCTGATGCTTGTTAGTCCCTATATATCCTTCTGGATATAAAGTAGTGCTTTCCACTTGTTTTGGGATGCATCTTGCTCCTGGTTGTGATTATACCTTATCCTTGTCAAGAATTAGAGGCTATGAAAATGTCAATGATTGGTATTGAGTAAAACAAGCAAAATCTTTTGAGATAGCTGCCTCAGATGAAGTTATTGCCTCATTACCAGTAATAGGGAGGTTTCGCCCTCCAATAGCCTGGTCTTACAGGGCCAGTGCTGGGCAGAGGGTACAGAGGATTGTAAGTATTCAAGATTCTCCCATTCATCACTATTCTAGATTTCAGAATTTTACTTTAAAAAAAATCAAGACAGGTGTATAGAAATGGGTGCATAGATAATTTTGTAAGTATGTGTCTTAGTATCTATGCAGCTCTGAAAACCGTGCAAATAGAACCTCAGCAATCTGCTTTAAAAACAGCAAAGATGAGAGTTTCCTTAATCCAGTGGGTTAAAGTGGATTACAGGTCAGGTTTCGTATCAGATGTACCAGGTATGCTGGAGATCAAGTTTAGGGCAACCTCAGGACCTGTTTTAATGACTACTCAGGATGAAAGTCACATGATCCCTCTCTGAGTTAGAAGTCAAACCCACTCTCTTTCCACACTTCAAATGCCTTTCAGTGACCTATTCAAAGAGAAAAATAGATGCATGTCTGGGACACAGCTTCCTTACTTCTATACACACCATAATATGAATGACGCCTGAAGATCAACCTTGGACATATTCTTTCCCCCATCACTCAGACACTCCCAAATATGAGGAAACCTTGGGCCTCTGGCTTCAAATATAAGTAGTCCACCAGGTTAGTAATATGTCTCAGTGAATACCTAGTATGTAGGACCTATCTTAGAAATCACATTGTCATTAGGGTCACATGAGTAAAAATCTCCTTTCCAATCTATCATCAGAAAGAAAATTAAATCACATATGTCTTGTTCTAATGTACAATCTGTGAGTTAATGAATGAGGTAATAAAAATTAGAACCAGGAGACATAGCTCTTTAAGAATTTTGAAGGTGGGGAATATACTAGAATCAGAGGGACAGAATATTATAGCAAAAAATAAAGTGTGTTTTACTATGATATAAAAACACATAAACCACATATTGTGAAGTTACGGTCTGTTGTCAAATACTTCTCAGGGCCATGACTGAATATGGGCATTGATACTAACTGTGCATACAAGGAGCCTTGTTCTTTTTCAGATAGGACCCAGACAGAGACGGTTTAGTGGGAGATGCAGCTTTTAAAATCTGGAAGACTTTTCTCTTAAAATAATACAAAACCAAAGGTGGGAGTGGTGGCACACACCTGTAATCCCAGCACTCGGGAGGGCTGAGGCAGGAGGATTGCCTGAGTTCGAGGTCAGCCTGGGCTACATAATGAGTTCAGAACCAGCCTGGACTACAGACCGAGACCCTGTTTCAAAAACAAACAAACAAAAACCCAACATCAATGATTAAAGCAAATATTTATTTAGAATAAGATAATTTACAACAAACAATGAAATAATGCCAACTACAAAATCAGAAATTCCAAAGAAATTGCGTATGTGTATGCATATATATATATACATACATATATATATATATATATATATATATATATATATATCAATATTAATTGATACAAACCACTTAAGTACCTAAGCAATCTAAAGTAAGAAGTAAAAATTCAAGGTTAGTATAATGGTTTAATTTCAAATCAAGATATGAGACTTTTGCAAATGTCACAGAAACATATAGCCACATGAACACATAACATGAGTCAAAGATGCTAGCTGTTTCACTCTGAGGTAAAAAATGCAGATGAGTTCATGTTAAGCTTTCAGCACTTATTTTCACATAAAGTTTTTGAAATAAATTAGCATTTCCAAACTTTAGTCTCACAAAATATTTTGATTTGAAACAATCAGATCATTGGCTTCAGAATTTTCATTGTATATTTAACTATATTTGGGTAACTGTCACATTTAGCCAACGAAGGCTATTTCTGTGACCATTCCAAAGTCTCATATTCTGGTCCATCTATTTTTTAGTAGTTTGAAGTGACTTGTTAGTATTCATCTTATCAAAAATAATGGGAACTATTCTACAAATAAGCCAGATATGAAATATTTCTTTTGAGGCAAATAATTACATGTACGAAGATAAGGCTCAATATAGTAATTTCTTTTTCTAAAGTTTCTATCAAACTAGTGGGGATCTTTAGAGCATTAGCTGAATCAAATGGGATTTATATTCTCAGCTGCTTAAGGAATCTCTAGACTGCTTTCCATAATTGTTGAATCAGACTGCACTCCCACCAACAGTGTAGAAGTGTTCCTTTTTTTTCCCGCAGCCTCACCAACAATTGTTTTTTGAGTTCTTAATGCAAGTCCTTCTCACTGGGGTGACATGAAACCTCAACTTTGTTTTTATTTGCAACTCTATGATGATCAACATTTTTCCATGTGCTTGCAGGCCAATAGTACTTCCTCTTTTAAGAAGCTTCTTTTCATTTCAGCTGCCTGTTACTTGATGGGTCATTTATTTTAGGAGGTTTTATTTCAGTTCTTTACATATTCTAGATATTAATCCTTTGTCTGAAGTTTGCCAATAAAGATTTTTTCCCATTCTGTGGATTGTCTCTTCACCTTGTTGATTATTTCCTTTGCTGTGCAAAAGCTTTTTAGTTAAATGGAGTCCCATTTATTGATTCTTGCTGTTACTTCTTGTGCAGCTGGCATTCTGTTCAGAAAATCCTTTCCTGTCCCTATGTCTTCTGGGGTTTTATCTATTTTCTCTTCTAGTAGGTTCGGTGTTTCTATCTTGATATCTATTTCTTTGATCCATTTTGATCTGATTTTGGTATGTGGTAACAGATATGGATCTAGTTTCATTCTCCTGCATGTGGTAATCCAGTTTTCCCAGCACCATTTGTTGACGATGCAAAAGAAATAAAGTGAGCATACTCTAAAGACACATGCATATCCATGTTTATAGCAGCACAAATCATAACGCTAAATCCTGGAAACAACTTACTTGTCTATCAACAGAGGAATGGATAAAGAAGATGTGGTACCTATACACAATGGAATATTATGCAGCCAATAAGGCAATACAGATACAAAACATTTGAAAGAAATTGGGACCACCTTGAGTCAATAATGCTCAGTGAAATGGACCAAACACAAAAGACTGACTATAAATGGGTGTCCCTCTTATGAAATTCCTGAAAGTAATTTGCTTAAAATGGCCCCAACATGAGAGACAGGGTAGTAAGAGAGGCAATGGACTACTAGGAAAGGGATAAATCTCTAAGAGTGTGGTAAGAGACATAGGGCGAGGGCACAAGGGAAGGAAAAGGAGACCAAAATCAGTGTAGATGGCCACTGAGTCCCCAAGCCATACATTTCTAATGTGTTACTGAATCTGTAACTCATGTACATAAAAAGTCAGAAATAATGAAGACAACAAATCAAGTAAAAAACAAAAAACTAGAGGGGTTCTTTGACAGCAGGCCTGGACTCTAGAGTGGTCCTACTGGAAATGCAATGGCTCTTGCTGCCTTATACATGCGGTTAGACAGCTATATTAAGATGATTCAATCACTGGTAGGTATAAAGACAACCATAAGTCAGTCTGTTTGAAGAAACCATTAAGTCCTTACAGGATAGACACTCCCCAGAATGAAATCTCAGGAAAGTGTAAAATAAGCAATTCTGTTTAAGGCTGACAAAATTGTTTTCTGCAAGCTGAGCTATTATTCACACACACACACACACACACACACACACACACACACACACACACAGATTACATAAAGATAACCCATTTATTTTGCTTTCAAACTTTATTTCAAAAGCCATTGCAGTTACCTATAATATACAGCAAAGCTTATTATCTTTGGTTCTAGGTCTCAGAGACATTCTTACAAAAATAAATAGACATGGCAGGAAAAATAATTCTGCTATCTTAAGAGAAAAAACAGTGTTTTATAAAAAATAAGCAAAAATATAAGCTAGTTTCTCTTAGATCTCTTTTCTAATTATCTTGCCTAATATCTCATACTAGTGCAATTTTGATATCAAATTGTGCACGCTGTATTTAACCACACAGCAGACATAAAATATAAAGAAAATAGTGCTCTTTCCTAATAATCATTTAGAAATTATGCATTCTAAAACGTATAGCAAAATAAAACTGCTGAAATACATTGCCAAAATTTATCTCTCAAAAAAGCGCGAGGAAAGAAAATAAAAATGTAGTGCTATCTGCAGATCCTGGAGACCTTTCAAAACAAGTGAACACATTACCTAAAGTCTATTCAGAAATAGACCCATAAAGGACTTAAAAAAAGGCAAACTAATATCTATTAAAGCCCCCTGTATGGCTTCCACTTTTAGGATGCTTAACGAGCTTCATTTGGTAATGACCTCCGTCGCTTTTCGAAAATGATTTTTGCATCATATAATTCTCTTTCCCTATAGCCTAGAGAAGGTCCTTTTAGATACTTCGCTTCAGCTGCTGCATAATCTAATCCATCCACAGCAGAAATCGAACAAATAATTGCTTCTGGTAGTAGAACTTCCAGGACAAATTTAACCTTGTCATCTTTAATCCGAGCCAGCATTCTTGCATCTATTTGATTGTAGATCTCTTGTAAATATTTTACTACTTCATCCAACTGATCATCATCCTCAAAGTATGTTTCAATGCAGGGCATGAACCTGTTTGCATGCAAAAATGATTTCAGCCATCTTGATTCTTTTGTGCCTTTTAAAATACCCAGAAGATGTTCTTCTGCTCCCTTTACATTCACGATAAAGTCCACTAGGTTCTTGTTGGCTCGGTCCCGAGCAGCCTTCATTCGGTCAGGGAGAATTTTCTGGAAGGACGTTCTCTTGGTTTGGGAAGCCACAGTCATTTGTTCCATACTATCTTCATTCTGTAGCTTTGGAAATCTATTCCTGAAGATTTCCTCTTTCATTAATTTCCTTACTGGATAACTCATATCAGCAGCATAATACTCAAATAAAGATCCTGAAAAATAACCACAGCCTATTTTGACTCTGTAGTCAAGTATCAGTGCCATGCACCATTCAATACTTTCTCTGTACTCCTCCTTGGCTTTCTCCACTAACGCTTGTTTCTCTTTACAATCAAATTTTTTTAATCTTCTGAAAGATACCCTCATGCCTTTCTTTTCAGGATGTATATCTGGCTCAACAAAAAGCACACTTGCTTTCCTCTCTTTCCGTCTGATGCTTTTGATCACTGCTGGCCAAAATGGGTATTTCTGATATTTAAACCACACTAACATCCCTGTTTCAAAGGCACGTTGCTCGTAGTGCAAAACGAGGCATGGAAGCTCTTCGTCTTCCTCGCTGTCCTCCAACACAGACGAGCTAACAGGATGTGGATTCAATGACTTATCGGTAGCTTGGGCTGCATCTTCAAGCCCTTCAATATCTGATCTCTGAAGACTCCTTTCACAATTCACAAGAGAATGATCCAGGACAGGGCTAGAGGCTCTAAATGAAGACCGGCCTTCCCACAAGTGACTTGCATAGGATGTCGTAGCATCTGCCTCTGACTCCACAGAAGGCTGATTCTGGCTGGCATCTAAGCAGAGATTTGGATTTGAAGGGCCTTCTCCAGGATCCTCAATATTCTCTGAAAAGTTGGGACATTCAGAGGAAATAACCAGCGATTTTGGGGAAGTATCTTGTGCTTGCTCTTTCAAGGCTTTGGGTGCAATGTGGACATCTGGTGACAAATATGGGACATACTTTTCATCTTTGCCATCCACAGTCTCCTCATTGACTGTGGAATCCATCAGCATAGACGCTGAGAGGTCGATATTTTTCTTGTTTTCTTCTTCATCATCATCATCTGAAAGCAAAGAGTAAATCTGGCACCAGCTGGAGTTTTGTGATGACTTTGCTTCCACTTCACCTGCAATGGTATTGCTGATTGCGTACACCTCTGATTTGTCATCAGAAAGGGAATCATCACTCTCCAAAGATAGTGGATCTGCATTTTCTTTAAGACACTTTGCTATGTCGCCCTCATGCTTCCGATACTTTTTACGAGGTGGTGAATCAGTCAGCCTTTGTGGTACATCTTCAGACCGTGCAATAGCCACTTCTTCACTTGTAATGCTCGCTTGACTCATATTTCTTTCATTCAAAATATCGAGTGCCATTTTTAGTGATCTTCCATGGGCTGTTTCTTCTGCAGGTGAAATGCCGGTTTCCGACTGTCCTGCCAGGGATGAGGCCATGGCTTCAATTTCAGATTTACTTAGGAGCTTTGCTTCTGTGCTATTCACTGTAACTTTTTCATCTAGTGAAAGAATCTGAACTTTTAGGGAAAATTCCTTTTCTTTCTTACTATCTAAAAGAATTTCAGATCTGGATAAGACTTTGGCTGGCCAAAGCTGGCTTTTCCAATTACACAGAACATAATCAGCATTCATCATGTTTTAAATTTGTGTGCCAAGAAATTATTATCAGAGGCCGAAGTGGTTGTGTGTCCTTGTGACTGCAGAAACAGGTTCTACCAAAAGCAACACTCTTACCAAAGCCTTTTTGTTTTAGGACTACAAAGGGCTTTTGGCTTGTGTGTCGTGTTCTACTCCACCACAATTTCCTGAAGATGCTTGAAGACGTTGCTTAAATAAGGCAGTACCAGAAAATGCTGAAATAGAAAAGAGGAAAAATATGAGTAAGTAAAATTATTTTGCTTAAGTGGAAAGTGAGCAACTACAAACAGAGAAGAGATGAGCTGGGAAAAACAATGCTTGATGAAGGATAAGAGAAAATTGCAGCAAGCGAAGGAATGTGAGAATTAGAAAAAACATTTTATAATTCTTCAAATTAAAAAATATAATCACTTTTATTGAAGCACAGATGTGCACACAGGTTGGCAGAAGTGGGAGAACTTTGTGGTTTATCAAAGCATCCATTTATGTAACTGAATAATTTGATACTTCTATGGCTGTAATATAATTCCTATGTGCATGGATCTACAAGTTTTGCAATATTTGAATCACCTGTAAGGTTTCTTAGATTTTGAGGCTTCATCCTGAAACTCTTATGCAGAAGGACTATGTTGAGCTCACAATACATTATTTCTATTAATGCAATACATTGAAGAAGAGCTTATTGAGAAGCAGTCTGCTAGCTGAACAGCTTTGTAATTCGTAAGCTTCAAGTGCTTTACTGTTCTACCAAGTAGGCAGAGAAAGACAGTAGGGTCTGTACCTCTGAGACCCAGACAATCCAATGACCTTGGAAAAAATGTATACACTCAGAGAGCAGAGACTAAAAGTGGCTTCTGTGGCCATTTATTACATAGAGGGGTTGTTAAGGATTTGAGAGTCAGGCCACTGCATGAAACCTAAAGTAGACAAATAAATTGACTGTTTTTTCACAGGGTCTTTCTCTGTAGTCCAGGCTGGTCCTGAACTTACTATATAGACCAATCTTCCCTCAAACTCATGGCAACCCTCCTGCCTCAGCCACCTGAGTGATGGGATTACAAGCATGCATTACCAGGCCCAGTTTCCATAAACAGAATCTGTGTGATTGTTTTTCTTGGCAGTTTAATAGATGAGATTCTTTCTCAACATAGTAAGTTATGTTAATTACAGTTGCAAAGATGCAGCACATTGAATTGTACCTGAGATTTGCAACTCAACATGGATTTAACACGAAATGTGCTTTTTAATTTAAAAATGCTATGAACACAAAATAAGCAAAATAATTCATCCTTCAAGATCTAAACATGTTTTTATTGTGAACAGTTTCACGAAATGGGAAGTCTTACTCTCTGTCACGTGGTGGGTGGTGGGTCTTCCCTGTGATCCAGCTGCTTGTCCAGTAGAACCTCCACCTGATGGTCACTTCTGTAGCTTCAGCGGCAACACAGGAAACTGCCCAGGTCTTATACACCTGTGATGTTAACCTAGGCTGTATAAAAGGATGAGAAGAATCAAATCAATAAAATGGGAAGAGTGTAAAGAGAAATTCCTATCAAAACTCCAGCAGGTTTGTCATCTGAAACACAGAATGAGGTGAAATATCATTCTTGCTCACTTTACCCCATGTTCTTATAATATAAAATGCTCTTTGGAACACATTATTGTCATTTGTTCCATGCTGTAAACATTCTCTCAGGAAAAAGTGGGATGTGAGGTGGGGATGGGGGAGAAGAAAGTAACAAACTTGTGTGTATTGTGAGGCACATTACAGATTCTGTTTGAACTTTCGTATCGTAATCACAGGAACTCATTTCTTTACACATACAAATTTTCAAATTTTCAATGGAATCATAGTTACACTGTGCAAGATGTTTTAGAGTTGATTAATACAAAATAATTTCATTTCTTTGCTTACTTCATAGAACTGGTTGCTTCGAGAAAATTTAGGCTATCTGACCAGCACCCTCCTGTGACCAGAACCAAAACTGCAGCCTGCCGATGATGTAGAGGCAGGACCTTAGTCACTACCACATTCTTTCTTATGGGAGGATGAAAAGTAGCTTGCCAGGACCCTTCTTAGGCTTCTAGAATTTTAAACTAAATTTAAGAGTTTTGTTACATAGGTTAATAGAATCATAAAAACTTCACCCACTGTGTTTCTGGTTATATAAACATTCAGAAATTTATTATATTGAAAAGAAGCAAAAAGATATGTCCAAAACTACATTGTACAAATAACCATTATGAATATTCTCTATATGTCTTCCTCGAATTTTCTAACATATATAGATGAATGCATATCATTTCAAACAAGCCTGAGACTTCATTCAAGAGAATGGCTTGAACATCAGTCTACATATTTTCCACATGATTTGAATAAATTATTTAAATGATGTTTTCCCCAAGTTGTAACATGTTATCTCAATATTTTCATAAAGATGTAAAAACATACTAATAATTTAAAAATAGAGACAATAGTAAAACTACCCCATCTTCATATCTATACAAATAATACCATTAGTAGTTTGGCAGCTATATTTTTTTCAGATTTGATCACATAGGTTATAATGACATATATACATTATGCTAACATATGTACATATTCCTACAGGACATTATATTATATGTGCTAGTCTCCAATTTTCTTTCTTTATATTATATTACTTTTCAGGTATTTTCAAATCCACATATAGAAATTCATGTTTGTATTCACCAGATACTTAATATTACATTGGGTAGCTGTACTTTGTCATATAGTATTTTAAAAACTGTTCATAGAAATAATCCAAAACTTCTCCATGACTCGTTCTTAAATTTAAATGATACAGAAAAATGACTCGTGCTGACCATAATTGTGTTTGGAGCCTGAATTAATGATTGCAAGGGAGACACCTGCAGGGTTATAGTCAACATATCGACAAAATACCAAATTCATCAGGCCAAGAAAATTTCCACTGTTGGCAAAAGGCAAGAGGTTATGGGAACATGTCTGCACGCTGCATTTATGAATTTGTATATGTCCCAAACAAAACAGGTATGCTGTTTTGGCTTCAGTATTCTATCATGATTATAAAAGTAGTCATGAGGACATTGTCTTTAAAGATAATGAAGTAGGTTCCAGAAAAATAATGTGAGAATAGTAACCTGGCTAGGCAGAAATTCTGACTAGAAAGAAGACAGTGTATTTTCTTCCTGATCTTTTCCTCATCACACACGCATATATACATATATACATATATTATGCATAAATGTCTTCACTCAGTTACATATTTGTTTCCCTTTCCATGCTCATATCCATGTGAGACACAGACAATATATGTATCATGCAATTTATAGAAGTGTTTCTCTTCATTCCATCAACTACTTTTATCAATTATTTTTCTGTATGAATTTAAAAAGGTTCAAAGCTTCAAGCAACAACAGCAATATTAAATGGAACTCCAAGTCTATACATTCACATGAACAGCAATGCTGTACTAAAGCCTTTATTCAGAGCCTGTAATCTGATCATCTATCTCTTCTCTCACTGTGGACTTAGAAAGCATGGGAGATAAAAAAATTCCAGACTATTAATTCTATCAAAATGCCAGCAATTCCCCCCCAAACAACACATCTTCCCTGTCATTTCAAGACCATTGTCCCTGTTTTTCTTTTCTGTACTCTAGGACTCTCAGAATTCAGTAAAAAACAACTAGCTTTAAGACAGACATTACCTTGAAGCTTCTTGTCAGCTGCAGCCTGGTAAAATGCAGCTCCTCCCCCAAGACTGGCCAGGCACAGCTCACAGCCAAGCTGCACGGAGAAAGCTCCGCCCCCTGGCTCTGATGAGGAGTAGAAAGCCCCTCCCTAGATCACAAGAGACAGAACTGCCAAGAGATACTGTGGAAGTGCTGAAATATTCCTTTATAAAGAAATCTAAATGAAACAGCAACAAGTGTCTCTAATTTCCACTCAAACCTTTAGAGTGAGTGATTTCTTGAGGAAAGGAGGGAGGGGGCTCCCTGAGTTTTTGCCCAGAAAGCCAGAGGCCCAGTACTCCCCCCCCCCCGCC